>VXBI01008021.1:126861-183310 GCA_013397375.1 Toxostoma redivivum | reverse complement strand
CACACAGATCTGTCCCCAGGACACACAGATCTGTCCCCACACACACACAGATCTGTCCCCACACACACAGATCTGTCCCCACACACACAGATCTGTCCCCAGCACACAGGTGTGTCCCACACAAAGGTCTGCCCAAGCCCTGTGGCTTTGGGAGCCGCTGCCCCTGGAAGTTCCAGGGCAGGAATCCCGGGGAGGGGCTGGTTCCCTGATCCCCACAGTGTGCTGGGAGTGCCACCAGGAGCAGCAGCTCCCGTTGTCCCCAAGGTGTCCCTTTCGTGGCATCACTCACCCCCAAGTTCTGCACAGGCCATGGCTTTTCCCTCTTCCTGCTGCCCTTGAATCTGCTCTGCCCAAACATCTTAGTCCAAGTGATTTTGTGGCTATGAAATGTCAGTGACCAACTTCCCTGGCCTGGGGGCTGGACATTCCCAGGGCCATGGTCCCCTCACCTCCATCCACAGCCCCCCAAAGTGCCCCCCTTCTCCTTTGTCATATCTTCACTTCTCTCCCTGGCATGAATTGATTCCAGGTTTGTGCTCAGCTCCACTCCTGTCTCCCCCCAGCAGATTCCTCAGCCTCAGCTGGGCACTTCATTTGCTTTTAGTAATTCAATATTATTGTAATGTGGCGTGAGCCCTTTTAATCCATGCCCAGCTGCTGAGCTGCAGTGAAGTTTTCCATGGATCACCTGGCAGTGAGGGCTGGGCCATGGGCCATTAATCTGGAATTATTCATTCCAATCTGGAAGGAATACATAGACATTAAAGCAGATTAAAGACATTGAACCCCCACAGCCACTTTTAGAGGGGTTCTCCACCCTCCCAGCCCAAATTTGCTCCTCACAGAGCAGGCAATGAGCCCAAATTTGCTCCTCACAGAGCAGGCAATGAGCACATCAGTCAAAAATGTCAGGGGCTGCTTGTGCTGAAGCCCCTTGCAGGAGCTGCTGGGATAACAGCCTGGGAAAGGCAGGAGGCAGTGGCCAGGAGCCAACCCTGCCATTTATTGAAACAAAAACAAATGGGAAAGGATGGACAGAACTGGGCAGAAATTGTCAGTTTGGATGTGTGGGATCCCCAGCCAGTGAATGGGCTTTGCTCACAAAATCTGCTTCCTGCAGCCCCTGGGGCTCTGGCCTTGGCTCCTCTGTTTCCCTGAGTCCAGCAGGTTTGTCCCCGGGATCCTGCAGGTGCCACCTGCAAGGTGTCAGCCAAGGGGTGATGGGGATTCTGCCCCATTCAGGTGGGACCTCACCTGCAGAGCTGCCCCAGTTCTGAGCCCACCTCAGCAGCAGCACCTGGAGCTGCAGAGGAATGCAGGGAGCTGCTGCAGGGCTGGAGCCAGGCTGGGAGAGCTGCGGGTGCTGCCCTGGAGAGGAGAAGGCTCCAGGGAGAGCTCAGAGCCCCTGGCAGGGCCTGGAGGGGCTCCAAGGATGTTTTTAGCAGGGTCTGTTGTAAAGGGGCAAAGGGTGATGGGTTTAAACTAAAAGAAGAGTGAAAATAAGAGGTGTTTTACACTCAGGATGTCGAGATCCAGCAGCTCAGTGGAAAGAGGAATTCTCAATCCTCTCCTTTAGGGGACAAGGAATAGGCAGGGAGGGACCCCCAGAGGAGCAGATGAGATAAGAGCTGCACAATGGACTTGTTAGGGGAGTTTATGGCTGTGACGAGCCTGACAAAACCCGAGGCCTCCTGGTGTTTGACTCCATCCCACGGCCTCGTGAAATTAACGGCCGGGAAATGTAAAACTCATCAAAGGCTCTTGTGCTCCCTGGGTGCAGAGCCAGCTCTGCAATCTGTTACCAGCCACAGTCACACCTTGCAGGGACATGGGTAAAGGCCTGGAGAACTTTATCACCAATATTGGCACAACATGAGCTGGGGCTGCAACCTCCACGCCCCGAGGGCTGCTGGAAGCTGAGCCAGGCCAGGACAAAGCCCCCCCTGTCCCTGCCCTGCTCCCTGCATTGTCCCCAGCAGGGACAGGGGACACACAGAGAGCCTCTGCTGCCACCCCCGTGGGGCTGTGCTGAACTAGGGCAGGGCTGGATTTTGGGATAAATCCTTCCCTGGCAGGGTGGGCAGGGCTGGGATGGAATTGCCAGAGCAGCTGTGGCTGCCCCTGGATCCCTGGCAGTGCCCAGGGCCAGGCTGGACACTGGGGCTGGGAGCAGCCCTGGGAGATGTCCCTGCCCATGGGGGAGTTTTCAAATCCCTCCCCACACAAATTATTCCAGGATTCTCTGACTCCATGACCAACATGAAAGTCTTTCTTTCCCCAGGGGGGAAAACTTGATATCCATCAATTTCATCACAAATATCACCCCTTTATTCATTTCTCTCTCCTCTTCTTGTATCTTTCTTTATTTTAAAAATCAAATATTCGTGGATCTGATGTTGGTTTCCTTGAGCTGCCTGGCTGAGTGCAAAGTCTGAGCTGGAACCAGGAACCTCTGTGTTATTTGTAACCCCATCAGCAGGAGCTGCTCAGATTTGTCTCTGCTGCGTTGAGCTGAGAGCCTGAAGACAATTTGGTTTAATTTGTCAAGGCATTTTTAAGAGAATGCAGGAAAAAACCACCCCAGCAGCCTTCCAGAGTCTCTTTATTTGAAATTCAATAATGTCAGCAGCCAGCCAACCTTGCTTTATAACTTCAAGATAGAAGTGCTAAGTGGAGAATTACTTTGAATATTTTAAGTACAGCTGACCAGCTGCTTATTTAGAGATATATATAAATATATCACTGACAGGGTTTTATCACTCCAGCAATATGAGGCTGTTTTAAAGGAAAAGTTTCATTTTTTGGTGCTCAGTGTGAGGCTTTCCTGAGCCCCTAAAATGGCACAGAGCAGAAATTCTAGTCACAAGCAGTCAAAATTCATGAGCCAGGCCTTGCTGAAAGAATTAAGACAGGGCTAAAAATCAGGGAACACAAACAAACACTTGCATTTCTTCCTTTTTGTCTGAATGCTTCCAAGCCACCCTTCCAGTTTCTTCACCCGAAGATCCAGAAAACTGGCTGGGGATTATTTATTTCTTTGTGGGAACAGAAGCTTTCAGAGCATGTGGCTCCCAGAAATGGAACATCAGTCCCATCCTTGGCCACAGTCTGACATTGCAGCTCCCTAAAATGAGAAGATTTTCAGCTGCCTACCTCAGTAACCGAGTTCCTTCCCAGGGTAGGACATCTCCACTAAAAAAAACCACTGTGTGAGAGTTTGTGCCATCCCAGAGGAGCAAAATCACCCCCCAGGCCGGAGCTTTTCCTGTGCCCACAGCCAGCAGGGCTGGGGAGAGCAGGAAAGGGGCTGCTGCAGGGACAGGATGGGACAGGAGCTGTGTCCCACCTGCTCCAAGGAGGGAAAATGTCCCAGCCCTGTCAGAGGCAGGGGCAGCAGGGTGGCCCAGGGACACCAGAGTGTCCCAGCAGTGACTCTGGGTTAGCTGGGGGTCAGTGAGGAGGAGGTTTGGCTGTTCAGCAGTTCAGAGCTCAATGACTCCATTTGACAAGGACTGCAGCACAGAAGGAACTTTTCCTCCCCACGGAAGAGGCCACTTGAAGCCCTGCCATGAGCTTCAGGGCACAGTTTGCTGTTCTGGCCCTGCTGAATGTGAGATCCCTGTCCAGGTAATTGGGGGTTTCTGGAGTGAAACAATGGCAGGGAATGTTTATTCATACACAGGCCTGTGTAATTCCACACCCAGTGCAGCCTCCCTGGAATGCATTAAAGCCCTTCCCAGCCCCAGGCTCGCTGATATCCCAATTTCCTGGCTGGGTGACACCCAGGGCTGTGTGGCAGCTGAGCCCAGGGTAAGGAATCCCAGGGGATCCAGGTGTAACTTTGGCAAGTGAAATAGGGAAGTTACTCTGAAGATTTCCTGGGAAATTCATTCTTTGCAGAAAATGAGGATCAGCATCAAATCCAGGAAGCTCAGCCTCGATAAACAAATGAGGGTGAAAACCATGGCAGGTCCAAAATAAAGGATTTAGATGTGATAAAAGTTCTGGATCTTGGACACCACAGAGAATCCTGGGATGGTTTGGGTTGGAAGGACCTTAAATCCACCCAGTGCCACCCCTGCCATGGGGACACCTCCCAGTGTCCCAGGTGCTCCAGCCTGGCCTTGGGCACTGCCAGGGATCCAGGGGCAGCCACAGCTGCTCTGGCAATTCCATCCCAGCCCTGCCCACCCTGCCAGGGAACAATTCCTTGCCCAGATCCCAGCCAGCCCTGCCCTCTGGCAGTGGCAGCCATTCCCTGTGTGCTGTCCCTCCATGCCTTGTCCCCTCTGTCCCTCTCCCTCCTCCTTTAGCTCCTTCAGACCACAGTCAGGTCACCCTGAAGCTTCTCCTCTCCAGGCTGAACAATCCCAACCCTCCCAGCCTTTTCCTGCCTTCTCTTCCCAGATGACTCCTTAAAATGGGCATTTTGCAGCCCCATGACTTCTCTTGGCCCATCCAAAGCCAGATTTTGGGAAGGCTGTAGATCCCAGAGGAAATGTGCTCTGGCAGGCTCATCTTCTCAGGAAGACACAGGGATTGATTCCCACTCCCCGGAACTTTTCTGGGATTTCACAGGAAACATCACTTAGGGTGTTATTTTTACCCTTGTTTGCATCACAGTGAGCCAAATTAGAGAAGGAATTAGAGATCAGGCAGCCCTGGTTCTCCTGCAGCTCTGAGCACAACAGCAACTTTCCTCCTTCACTCTGAATCCCCCGCTCCCTTTTCAGAGCAGCTGCTCTCCTTTTCAATCATTTTTCCAATTTTTCATTATTGTTTTGTCCCTTCCATAAAGCAGGATGAAAATGAAAGCCCATAAAACTTTCCATCTCTGTGGCATGGATCTATTGGCAGATAAAAACCTGCTACAAATCATTAACCCAAGATGCAGCTGGAGATGCTGCTGGGAGGTACCAGGGTGACATTGGAGCAGGGATTCCTGGAAGTTTCAGACAGCTCAGGCCCACAGCTCACCACAGCTGCTCAGGCAGCTCTGGGTGTGCACAGGGCAGCTGGAAACTCTGCTTTCCACAAGGGCTTCCATTGCTGAAGTGCAAATGAGACAAATTCCTGCTCAGAGCAATCTCCAAGGGCTCCTTGTCCCTCCAGGTGATTCCTGTCCCCATCTGTGATCTGCCCAGAAAGCTCCTGTTAGGACCTGGCTGCCCTTTTAATTTGGGAATGCTTTGAAAACTCTGCCAGGATTGTTCTGAGAGTGAACTTGTGTAGAAATTCACCCTCTGGATGCTGTGGTTTAACAAACCCCAGAAAACTTGCATTAAACTCAATTTCCCCCCTTATCCACATTTTTCTCAACATCAGCTCAGGACTGGAGCTCTTCAGTTTCTGCCTTCATCTCCCTGAACCTTTTCCTGGTATTGTTCCCTTTCCAGATCTGATATTATATGGAGGCTCTCTAAGGGCTCTTTGGAGAGGGAAAAGAGGCATTTTCTGCTGCTGGAGCAGCTCTGGCAGTGATTGGCAGGGAGTGTTTCAGTGCTCAGGCTGCAGTCCCTGATTTGATTTCATCCTCCTCCTTCAAAGAACACAAAATGATGGGAACCACTTGTGTTTAACTGCAGAGGAGTAGCCAGACCTGGCCCCAATCAGGAAACACTCCAGATCTGTGCTGGGGGGCTCAAACAAAAGGAGAACTTTAAACTGGGGGGGTTGTGGTGCTAATGGAGTTGTTTGTCTGAAAGAGACATAAAAATGTCCTTTGGTGAGAGTGGGGATGGCAGTCACAGAATCAAGGATCCATGGAATGGTTTGGGCTGGAAAGGACCTTAAATCCCACCCAGAGCCACCCCTGCCATGGGGACTCCTCCCACTGTCCCAGGTGCTCCAGCCTGGCCTTGGGCACTGCCAGGGATCCAGGGGCAGCCACAGCTGCTCTGGCAATTCCATCCCAGCCCTGCCCACCCTGCCAGGGAACAATTCCTTGCCCAGATCCCAGCCAGCCCTGCCCTCTGGCAGTGGCAGCCATTCCCTGTGTGCTGTCCCTCCATGCCTTGTCCCCAGTCCCTCTGCAGCTCTCCTGGAGCCCCTTCAGGCACTGGAAGTCACGATGAGGTGACCCCAAAACCTTTCCTGCAGGGTGAACAGTCGTGGTTGGGGCACAGGAATTACAGAGAAAACCTCCTGCAGACCTGTAGGACATCACTGGGATCAGTGATCCTGTGTCTCACTGGGATCAATGATCCTGTATCACTCTGGGGTCAATGATCCTGTATCACACTGGGATCAGTGATCCTGTATCACACTGGGGTCAATGATCCTGTATCACTCTGGGATCAGTGATCCTGTGTCACTCTGGGATCAATGATCCTGTGTCACTCTGGGATCAGTGATCCTGTATCACTCTGGGATCAGTGATCCTGTGTCACTCTGGGATCAGTGATCCTGTGTCACTCTGGGATCAGTGATCCTGTGTCACTCTGGGATCAGTGATCCTGTATCACTCTGGGATCAGTGATCCTGTGTCACTCTGGGATCAGTGATCCTGTGTCACTCTGGGATCAGTGATCCTGTGTCACTCTGGGATCAGTGATCCTGTATCACTCTGGGATCAGTGATCCTGTGTCACTCTGGGATCAGTGATCCTGTGTCACTCTGGGATCAGTGATCCTGTGTCACTCTGGGATCAGTGATCCTGTATCACTCTGGGATCAGTGATCCTGTGTCACTCTGGGATCAGTGATCCTGTGTCACTCTGGGATCAGTGATCCTGTGTCACTCTGGGATCAGTGATCCTGTATCACTCTGGGATCAGTGATCCTGTGTCACTCTGGGATCAGTGATCCTGTGTCACTCTGGGATCAGTGATCCTGTGTCACTCTGGGATCAGTGATCCTGTATCACTCTGGGATCAGTGATCCTGTGTCACTCTGGGATCAGTGATCCTGTGTCACTCTGGGATCAGTGATCCTGTGTCACTCTGGGATCAGTGATCCTGTATCTCACTGTCCTTTTTTGGAGGAGTGCTGCAATAACAGTTCTCAGTTCCTGCTCTGTGCTGATAAGGAATGTGTCAATGACTGCAGGATTTTTCCTCACAGATCCATAAATCTCCTCCTGGCCATCATCACCCTCATCACCATCCTCACCATCCTCATTCCCAGCCTCATCCCTGCTCCCGTTGTGCTGCACTCGCTCCTTGCTTTGTCCCTCTGGACTCAGCGTTTTACACTTGTCTGCATTAAATTGCATTTGCTGCCTGAGTCACCTAAAGGATTCAAATCCTCTGGAATCGGGGATTGTGCCGGCTCCCAGGCAGCAGAGTGGGATAGAAATGGATTCTTTCCCAGCTCCACTGAATCCCTTCTCACTAGAGCTATGAAAACGCATCCAAAGTTGTTATTTTTATTTTTATTTTTGTACATTTTTTTGAATGTGAACTAACCCGCAGCATTTTCAGGGCAATGGATCCCATCCAGTCCCCTGCCATAAATCCTCTCCATGCCCTAGTCTTTGCTGGGGATTTTCCTTTGCTTTTTTCCCAGTTCCCAGGAGGGGAATGTACTGTGCTGGTCTGTAAATACTCCCTGTAAGCAACACTCGTCCTCAGGAGGCTGTAATCTCAATAAATCTGCAAGGATTAGCTGTGATTTGCAGGGGGAAATCTGGGAATAAAGCAGCCAGCAGTTTTCCTGGGGGTCTATGAATGCTTTGCAGGATTGTTTGTTGGTTTAATGCTCACTCAGGTGGCTCTGTATTGCTGGCAGGGAGGAGCGAAAATCATAAGGAACAGTCAGGTCCCCATGAGACTGGGATTTGTGGAACCCAGCAGCTCCCAGCCTGTCTGGATCATGTCCATGAAAGGGCTGGGCAGCCCTGACTCCCAGGTAAAGTTGGAAACGAGGGATCCAGAGTCCTTAAAATGATCATGACCTTTGTTTTATAGGGTTTGGATTACTGGTGTTGGATTGCGTGGTTGCTGCTCACTTTTATGTCTGAAACCTGAATCCTAAACTGCCTGAGGTGAAGGAGAATTTTTTGTGTCCAGGGGAAATTGAAGGTTATGGAATGCTGAAAAGAAGGAAATGAATAATCAAACAAACTCACCCTGATGGTGCTGGGAAATCTGGGGTTTGCTCACCCCAGATTCATGGCCTGAAATTCCTCCCTGAAAAGGAATTTTAGTTCAGGAAGGAAAGGACAAGAGGGGTGATGGTGGCCTGCATGGGTTTCACCCTACAAGAGCCATCTGAGTGTGGATTCACCTTGGAGGAGTGAGGGAGGAGCAGGCAGAGCCAGGGCTGCTCTGGAGCTGCTGCACAGCAGGAGCTGCTCTGGCACTGACCTGGAGCCTCAAGCCAGGCTTAGTGGCACCAGACTAATTCAAAAGGCTCCCAAAGCCAGGCCTGTGGAGGTGCCACGAGGTGTGGGGTGATCCACAACAGCCAGGCTGGGGCACACCTGGGCAGGGTGTGGGGCTGGATCCATTTGGGATCAGTGTGGAGGTGTTTGCTGTGTGATCCCCTGGGTGGGATTTGGGGCTGGATCCATTTGGGATCAGTGTGGAGGTGTTTGCTGTGTGATCCCCTGGGTGGGATTTGGGGCTGGATCCATTTGGGATCAGTGTGGAGGTGTTTGCTGTGTGATCCCCTCTGGGCAGGGTTTGGGGCTGGATCCATTTGGGATCCCCTCAGCCCTCCCTGAGGGTGCAGCAGGGATAACCTGGCTTCCCCTGCTGGGTGTTGTCCCTTTTGTCACCCTTGGTCAATCTGTGCTGGTAAATATGTTCAGCAACATTTTCCAGAACCAACTTCCCCCTTCCACCATGGGGTTGTTCTCCCTGCCCCCTGAGGATTTCCTAAAGCTGCTCTGCACTCCCTGACAATAACTTGCAATTGTTAATCACCCCCAGTAATTACAAGTTCTGTGGATTCTGCCTCCCCAGCTGCAGCTGGGACAGGAGCTGTTTCATATTTAAACCGTATTAGAGCTGGATTGCTCTCCTGGGGAGCTCCTGGCCTTGAAGGCTGAGGTTTAATTCTCTGCTCCACTAATTAGATGAGGAAAACAAGGAGGGAGATGTAAGCAAAGGGTTGTAGGGGTGTTACCAAACATCTCCTGCTGCTCCAGGAGCAGCATCCTGGGCCTGCTGTGGCTCAGGAACAGGAATTTCCCAGGGAGATGAGGAGGGAGAGAGGGAATTGGGGTTTTATCCCTGGATGTTGTTCTACAGCAGCACAGCAAGGGAAATAAGTGGGAAGTACCAGTCCAAAGATGACACCTGATGTAAAAGCAGAAAAATTCCCTGGAGAGGGGAGCTGGGAAAGCCTGGCAGAGGGGACGAGGTTGGGATTGTGGTTTCACCAAGGACTGACCCCAGAATTGCTCTCAGGCACGACAGGAGCTGTGGAGATGCCATGAGGGTTGGTTTGGATGTGCTTGGGCACCAGGACTGACAATCCTGGAGCAGGGACACGGAGCTGGCTGCCAGCTGTGCACAGGAGCCAGCCCCAGAGGCAGCTCTGGACACCACATGGACTCCAGGTCAGAGCTTTGCAGCCATGAAACAGCCAAAATATCCATTAGGGGAGTGCTGTTAATGTGGGGCTCCTTTTGGAACTGGAGAAAGCTTAAAGGGAAGTGGGGGCAGGAGGATTGCAGGAGGCTTGGGGGGTTTAGAGACATCTTGTGAGCAGTTCAGAGTGGATTTTTTACCACTTAGCAGAGCCACAGCTAAAATGTTTCAGCAGAGTGGATAAAATGCAATGCTGGAGCTTTTTGGAGTGGAGGCAAAGCTGTGCCCCTTAAAAAACCCAAGTTCTTGAAGTCCTTTAACCATCACTGGGTACCATCACAGGGTAAAAAGCTCAGAAGTTCAAGGGAATGATAGAAAGTTATCCTCGAGGTAGTTAAAATGCAAACAGAGAGGAATTATGGAAGATGTCCCAAGGCTACATGATTGGAAAGAAAACACTCAGTTTTTACTGAGCTGCTTTTCCCCTCTGCTATTTTTGTGACTTTTTTACACGTGATGATTTATTAAGTAAGGAAGATCTCATCAGTGTGGGGGAAAGGAGGATTTCAGTGGAGGGCAGGTGATGATGATGATCATAAAAAACTTGTTTTAAAACTTGGTGCCAAGTGGGCTGGGAGGGCTTTTACCTTGGAGCTCAGAATTTGGGATTTAAATGACTCCATCTGGGTGCTGAGCTCCTCTTGGATGAGATTTCTGTAATCATCAATCTCTTCCTCTTGGGAAGTCACTCAGGACCCTCAGAGCTTCTCCAGGCAACCTCTGCCAGGGCCTCCCCACTGAGAATTCCCAATATCCGAGCTGAACCTCCTCATTTCTGTGCAAGGCCCCTTGTTCTGCCACTCCAGGCCCTTGTAAAAAGTTCTTCTCCACCTTTCTTGCAGCTGCTTCAGGAGCTGGAAGGCTGCAGTGAAGTGACCCCAAAGCTTCTATTCTCCAGGCTGAATAATAATAATAATAATAATAATAATCTGATTTTCCCCAACAATCAGGAAAAGTGCTTTGCTCTGAGCTTGTTCTAAATCCTGCCAGGCTGGGTTCCAACCTCCCATGCTGGAGGTGCCTCCTGAGGACAATTCCCACTTCATTCCCTGGAGCTGCAGCTTCCCCTCCATCCCCTGCCTGCACTGGGAGCCAGTTCAGGGCTAAATGCAAAGGATTTGAGACATGGAAGATGTTGGAGCCAACAAAATCCACACCCAGTTCAGCCCCTTGAATCCTTTTACAGAGCATTTATTGAGCACTTCAAGAGGAAAACCCGAAGTTCTGCTGAATTTCAGGACTCCCAGTCCCTGCAGAGGGACCCTCACAACTGAAGTTTTGCAGGAGTCAGTGACAGAGTTTGTATTTCTCAAAAAAACCACCCCGACTTTGTACATTCTGACCTTTACTCTTAGAGGGAAGCAAAATATAGATTCCAGCTCCTTAACGTGCTGCAATTTGAAGCATTTGTCTTTTCAGGCTGGGGCCAAGGGGAAATTGGTGTTTGGGACACTTAAGGGTCCATTTGTGATGTGTCACAGCAGGACAGAACCCGCTGGAAGCTCCCAAATCCCCTTCTGAATTGAAAAGATGAAGGTCAAGCCTAATTTCCCCCATTCTGCAGCACAGAAGGACTTTGAACCCCACAGATTTTCAACTTCCAAGGCAAGCAAATTGGATGCCTCTGTTGCATTTGGTCATTTGGAAAGGCTATTTCTGCCCTCTCTGCCTTTCACTTGCTCCTTTGGAGGGTGGAAGTTTTATTCTGTGCTGCAAATGGGCTCCAGACTGAGATAAAGAGGAAAAATTTGGTAGCAATGCATCAGCTGGAAAACAAAGTAGAAATTTGAGGTGTTAAATGGCAAAAGCAAGGTGGGAGAGTTTTATATTAAGCAAAATGATGTGTAAAAGCTCTGAAAACACAGTGGGGAAAGGCCACAAGTCCTGTCCTTGAAATCTGTTTAGGATAATGGACACATTTATAGGAGCTTTTATTCCCAAAAGCAGTTTCCCCTTGGGGTGAGCCCTGGCTTTGTGCAGCTGCTGCTGTTGGGCACAGGGGACTCCTCAGCATTTGTTCTGCTTTATTTTCCTCCTGCTCCCACAGAGAGAAATGTGGTTACAAAGAGGTGGCCAAGGCTGCAGGTGCTGAGCCAGAGCCTGAATTTGTGTCACCTTTCCTGTACCCAGTCCCTGGGTGGCTTTTGGCCATGGGAAGGCTCTGCTGTGGCCACCAGCCCCATGCCAGGGGGTCAGGGCAGCTGGATTTCCATGCAGGCACTGGAGCCTCCAGGGATTCACCCGGGGAGCAGCTCCTGCATTCCTGGGGGGGCAGGGGGGTCCCCAGGGATCCGAGCCTCCCTTGGAGCCCAGCGTGCTCCTAAAAGGACCTTGTCCCTCAGTGCTGGCAGTGGGTGCTGTGCCAAGGGTGGCTTTGGAGGGGCTGTGGAGATGTTTGGAGTCTGCCCAAAGTTCCTGGGGAGAGCAGGAGGCTGTGGGAGCTGTTAATTATTGATGATGATGATGATGATGATGATGATGATTGATGATGATTTTCAGTGGGAGGTGAGTGCTCTCCAGGCTCTCAGGGCTGTAGGATCCAGCTCTGCTCCCAGCTGGATCCCCTGGATCCCTGGCAGTGTCCCAGGCCAGGCTGGACCTTGGGGCTGGAGCAGCCTGGCACAGTGGGAGGTGTCCCTGCCATGGCAGGGGTGGCACTGCATGAGTTTAAAGTCTCTTCCAACCCGACCCAGCCTGGGGTTCCCAGCTCTTCCCTCTGAGTTTTGGGGTGCCTGGAGGCTCAGAATCTTTCCAGGTGTTGTGGCTTTGCCCTGGGCAGCTTTGGCTCCCTGGCTATGCCAAAGGCACCTTGTGCCCTTGGATTTTCCCCCGTTTCCTCTGGAGCTGAGATTCCAATGAGCTCTGCGGCAGCAGACAGGGACAAGAGGGACTCCTGCCTCCCCCACCCAATTCCAGCTGTCCCTGCTCCAAGAAAAACCCAAGTGCTGTTCACACCCAAGCCCTGGTGGTCACCGAGCCCTGGGATGAGCCAGCCCGGTCCCTGTGTCCCCTCCCCGCCCTGCCCTGCCCTTCCCCAGGCCTGGAGCTCGCTGCAATCTCCGCGGCTGCTGCAGTTTCCCCTCTGGGGATGGCTCTGTTTTGTCACTGCTCTTGTAAAAGTGTCAGGGCTCACACGCTCGCAGTGACACTCGAGGCACTTATTGCCAAAGTGTTTAAAGTGCTCCGAGGTGCTTTTGGGTGCCAACAAAATTTAGTTGACAACATAATAATAAATCCAGCCCCAGCAACACTTTTAATGAACATAAAAGGTCTGACTGATTCCCTTTGCCTCCCGCTTCACCCCTGGTATCTCTCTCCTCACTGCTTTGTTCCATACTAAAGACACAATTTATAGGATCTGAAGGATGTTATGAAGATTGTGCAGAAGCAGAATGTAAGGGTGTATATGAGATAATAGGGAAATTATAATAATGTAATTTATAAGATTTCCATCTCTATCATGGCAAACAAGGAGAGCGAATTTTTGGAGCTTTTTAAGACTTTGAAGTATGGTACAAAAATCCAATAAAAACTTGGATGGCTTAATTTATAGCAAAGCTCCCACATACCACTCTGGGAATAGAAATTTCTGATGGGATCATTAATTACCTGTGTGGTTTCTGTAAAATTGCCTCACTCTGAAACAGCTGGAGTCAAAGTTCCTGTTGTTTGTTGGGGTTTGGACTGTGCAGAGCAGCTTTAAACTGGAATAATTTTCCCAATCCAGTGTCTAATCTTCCCATCAGAGATAAAATATCTGGAGTCCTCTGTTTAAATTCCCCCCTGGAGAATGGGAGAGGAAGCAGAGTAGTCCCAGCTGAGCGGTGACATAACTGTTCTGTAAGATATTTGATATCATTATGGACACAGAAACCACACAACTCCAAAGGTATCACCCTGAAAATCCTGGAATTCCATCTCCAAAATCCAGGAGAACACAGAGCTTTGTGGATTTACTTTACAGTGTGATTAATGACTTTGGGAATAAGTTTTGAAGCTTGATCTTCTGGATGGAAGAATATTAAAAATACTGATTTATTGTGGCTTCTCAGGTGAGCTTTGCTCAGGTTGCTCTGCACTGTGGCCACTCAGCCTGGGAGCTCTGGGACTTGTTCACTTGTTCCTGTCCAGCATGTGTGGGGAAAACCAGCTTTTTGCAATGTTTGAAGGTTTTAAAACATAAAAGAAACCTGGGAGCTGTCAGCCCCCGGGTGTCAGTGAAACCCAGCTGGAGGCACAAGGGCAGCAGCTCTGACTCCTTAAATAAATAAATAAACCTTCCTTGCCTTGGAAGGAAGACAGGAAAAGCCAAGTAGGGTCTGAATCACTGTCAGTGCTTAGATCTGCTCGGGGCTGTGTCCTCAGCTGATGCCACTTAGAGCCCTGTACACCCAGATTAAGCTGCAATAATTGAAGAGGAGGATCTTTAATTAAGCAGGACGTCATGATCATAAAACTGTTCCCATGGACCTCTTTTATCTGAGCTCTGTCTGTGTGTGTGAGGATGCCCCAGGAAATCCCAGTCCCTCAATTAAAAACTCCCATTAGCTCTTCTAATGAGCTTTAAACACCCTTGGAAAAAATCCTTCCCCAGTCAGCACCTTTTGTCCTCGAAGTGCCCCAGGTTGGGCACCTCGGGTGGGGACTGAGGCTCTCTGCCCCAGCTGCAGCCCCTGTGGCTCTGTGGAGGTGGACAAAGGCTCTTTTCCAGGTTAATGCCTGCAGCTGCTCCCTGGCTCCCCTCAGGAGGGTTTTCCTGGTGATCCCTCCCATGGATTGTCCCCCTGTGCCTCAGAGCTGCCTTTGCTCCCTCCAGGGGTTCTCAGCCATGTCTGGGGAGGTGCTGGAGCAAAATCCCTCCCTCTGGAATGGAGAAATCCCAAATGGGGGGAGGAGAACGATCCCCCAGCATGGGGACTGCAGGTCCCACCATGGGGCTGATGCTGGAGCTGGGGCAGCCTGACCAGCCTGGGACTGGGACTGGACTGGGACTGGGACTGGGACTGGACTGGGACTGGGAGGAAGGAGGTCTGGAGAGCCCAAATTTGGCCGGTTTGGAGCTCTTCTCCCCCACTTTGCTCCGTGTCTGGGGTCTCCCTGTGGGTAGGAGAGTTTTGTTCTGGAACCAGAGGGCTGTGGCCCTGTGAAGTGACACCAGCGATTTAGTGCCACCAGCACAGGGTCCCCAGGGTTCTTCACTTCCATAAACCAAAGCAGCACCAACAGCTTTTTAGGGGCTGAAAAAAGAATGGATGGAGCTGTTAAGGCAAAAGGCAAATTAAAATATTGGCTCTCAAAGGGCTCCTTATTTTCCCTCTTCCCTTTGAATTACTTTTCATTTTATTCTTGATTTCCTTACATCAGATGATGGCCTGGTTACCCTGCAGCAGGTGACAGCCACACCTGGGCCCTGGGTGTGGGGGAAGCTTTATTTCACCCCATTATCAACAGAGAGCTTTATTTTCCCAGCACATCACCCTTAATCTGGACATAGGCAGGGGATTGCAAAAAAATACACCAAAATTAAAGCCTAAGAAGCTGCTGGGGTGTGATAATGAATGAGATACTGCTGACCCCTGGGCCTTCTCTCTCTTCTGGATAATTACAGAGGAATAACTGTATAAATCTTGCTTGGATTTCCTGCCCCGTTTGCTCGTGGAAATGGATGGCTCTGTGTGTTTTCTCTGCAGGCTGGAGGATTGTTTTAATTTAAATACAGCTTTGCAGTGCTTTGCTGTAGCAAGTGGAATTAAAGAAGAAAAGAACTTAGGAAAGAGTGGAGAGTGAAGCTTTTCCTGAACTGGGCTGCTCATCTCAGCAGCTGCTCTGAACCCCTCTGCTGCCCAAATGCAGCTCCTGCCCACAGGGTTTGGATTTTCCCTGTTAAAATCCAAGGAATGGTTTGGAGGGGGCATTAAGGATCATCTCATCCCACCCCTGCCATGGTTCCACCTCCCTCTGTCCCAGCCTGGCCAGGGATGGAGCAGCCCCAGCTCTCCTGTTCCATTTGCTCCTCACAGGGATTCCTGGGCAGTTTCACTGCAAATTGTGGATTTTGGGGGAGGTTTGTGCTGGAGGAGCAGGACAGGGAGCTTGGTGACTGCTCCATCCTGGAAGTGCCCAGGGCCAGGCTGGTGGAAGGTGACCTTTGAAGGTTCCCCTCTGTTCTGATGAGGTTTTGGCAGCACAGCAGTGCCCCAGAATGAGGGGTTTGGGTGAGCACAGGTGGGATTTGCTGCTGGCTGTGGCTCAGAGCCTGTTCCAAGGGCAAGGCTGGGTGAGGGAGCAGCTCCCAGGCCCTCAGAAGGGTTTCTGTGCTGCTCTCAGCTGCAGCATCCTCCAGGCTCTGGCACCCAAGGCAAGCCCATGACCCCGGCTCTGGGATCACCTGGGAATGCACAGAATGCCCGAGGAGGCTCCCAGCAAGGGCTCCAAGCTCCCTGGATCTCCACACTCAGCAGCAGATAAACAAAATCAAATCTCTGCTGTTCTCACTCTGCACAGAAAGTGCCTGTGAGGGCCTTAATGCAGTTGGAGAAACCACTTTGAATTTACACCTGGAACTCATTTAAATTTTTAAGGTGCTTAAAAGCCTGGCTGCCCATCATTTGTGGCTGCTTCCCTCAACTGGGATGCTGATGCAGGAAAAGATTTTCCACGAGTTGAGTGAGAGAGGCTGGAGAAAGCCTGGTTGGTTTTTGTGCTGCTGTCAAGTTTTATTTTCAATTGCTTTAGGGCCTTTTCTTGATTTTTGGAGCTTCAAGTTGCTCATTAAAGCCAAATGAAGTGTTAATGTTTGTGGCCAATGCAGAGGAAAGCTCTGTGTGCATCCATATCCATATGAAAGTGCTGGAAATCCCTAAAAGCAGGAGAGCAAAATTTTTTTGAAGTGTTTGATTCTAAGCTCATTTCTTGATTGCAAGAAGCAAATCCAGGGCTTGTGAACACAGAGACACAACCCCAAACTGGGCTTTCGAGCTGCCTCAAAGATGCAGTTCCTATTTTCACATTCTGAAGGGCTGAGAAAGTATTTTTTAAAAAAACTCTTCATAATCCTTTCACGGGCTTCTGTTTTTCCTGAAACTTCCCATCTAATCCATATGGCTGCATCCTGCTGAATTCATTCCATTGCACCAAAAAAGTCGGGATCAGCCCACACTGGGTGGTAACTGCAGCTGACTGGGGGAGACTTTTCATGGAGTCATGGAATGCTTCAGGTGGGAAGGGGATTTTAATGTCACCCCACCCCTGCCATGGCAGGGACACCTTCCCTGTCCCATGGAGCTCCCAGCCCCAATGTCCAGCCTGGCCTGGACCCTGCCAGGGCTGCAGGGGCAGCCACAATTTCTGCATTACAGCTCCCAAACCAGCAGCACAGAGACTGCAATTTCTCATTTCCCAACAAAATTCCACCTGCAGCTGGAATTCCGGCTGTGAAACATCCCCAGCCTGTTGGAGTTCATAATATCTGCATTTAGCCCCTTGGAGAATGGGAGGCTGTGTCAGGATAAGGAAAAGCTGCTGTGATCCCTGAGGAAGCTGCAGTTCCAGGTGATGGATGAGGAGCACGTGTGGTGTGCAGGGTCTTTCCGTGGGTCCTGCCCCTCCTCAGCTGTGTTTGCTCCATGCTGGAGGAGAATAACTCCCTGGAAAGGGGGAGATCCACAGAAGTTGAGCAGCAATTCCCAGGAATGGGAACTCCAAGGAGCTGCACCTGAGCTGCTTTTTGGGGAGGAGAGGGGAAAATAAAGATATAAATGCAGGGTCCAGGGAGAAAAAGCTCCCCAGGCTGCAAAGATTCTCCTGCCTGTTCTGGCCCAGCAGCCTGGTGTGATCCAAGGCCTGCTCCAGAGTTTTTCCTCCTCTTTCCACTCTCACAGGCAAATCTGTCAGACCCAGCTGATTCTCTCTGTCCTTCCCTCCCTTCTCAGGAGGGGTTGGATATTTATGCAGCCCTTGTTAGGATGCCTCATCTGAGGACAAAGGTTCCATGTGAAGGGAGCAAAGCCCAAAACCTGCCTGGTGGGAAATCCTTCCCTCTCCCTAAAGCCTCCACTCCTCCTTCCCCCAGGGTTTGGTGCTGCCTCCCTGGGAGTCTCCTGGCCTGGAGCTGTTCTTCCCTTTGAGCACCCAGCCAGGGATGGAGGAGCCTTTTCCCTGGCCTGGGGTGGATTCCCCAGCAGTTTGGGGGATTGGAGCTTTGGCAGGGGCAGCGTTGGCTCCCCAGTTGGAGCTCCCAGCACCCAGTGCCTCCAGTTCTGATGGATTCATCCTTAGGGGATGTTTCCCAGCTGCTCCATCAAATTCTCCTTCTCCTCCACTTGGCTGTAATTAGGCTTGAAAATGGACACAGACCTGGTTCCTTTGCTCCTGGGGATGTGTCCTGCTGGTGGGGGGGCCCTTCCTGCCCAGCTCCCTCCCCGTGCCAGGGCAGAGCCATGAAATGTGAATTGTGCTGTTCTGGGATGTGCAGCTCCCTCTGGGTGATGCTTCCAGCAGGATCTGTGGACGCTGGATGTGGATCCATGGATCCTCAGAGCGGTGCCACCAGCCTGTCCCCCTTGGCTCTGCAGCTGAGGCTGCCAGAGAGGAGATTTTCATGTTCTCTCCAGCACCCAGAGACACAAAAAGCTCCTGGAGTTTGGAATGGGAAGGAGCATCTGCTTTGGAAGGATAACTCAGGAAGGTAGAGGGAGAAATCCACCTGCTGCAAGGGTCCCTGTGGGAGCTCTTCCATCTCCCCAGTCAGATCTGGCATCGCCGGGCTCTGATGGGGAGGGAGGCAGACAAGGCCCAGGAAGGATGTCAGAAACTCTGGAATGCTGCCCTTTGGGAATCTGTCACACAGTGACAAGATGTGCAGAACAAGGGCCTTTAAATTCTGCTTCCTGACCCCAGCACAGGAAAGCTGGAGCAGGTTTGGCCCTGGGCAGTGGAGGGAGAGAAGGATTTTCTGTTGTGTGGAGCAGCCATCCCTCAGCCCCCTTAGGACAGGCACACCCCAGTGCCCACCCCCAAATGCTCCCAGCCAGGATTGCCTCAAATCCACCCTGTCCCACTCCATTTCCCAGGATTAGGAGCCGTGGCTTCCCTGACCTGGCTCTTTGTGTCTCGAAATGAGATTTTCTTAGAAGCAGCAGCCCACCAAGAAGAGAGTGAAATCCAGCTGATTGTCCAGGTGGGATGGCTCTGACCTCCTGGGATTAGGGGATTGACCAACTTCTGGATAAATTCACTTAATCTTCCTTTTCCCCCCATCACCTTTTTAAAAAAGAAAAGTGCCTAAGGAGAACTTTACATCCATTTCTGTACTCAGTGCCCACCTTGGCTTTGCTGTTGGTGATCCCAAACTGGGCTGAGCTAAGAGGGAAGGGCAGGGCTGGGAGTGCTGGGGGTGCAGAAATGCTGGGCTGGAATCAGAGCAAAGTTGTCCCACCAAAGCAGCAGGAAATGCCTGGGAAGGAGCCCATGGATCAGCATTCCCTGCTGGGGGACCCTGCTGTGTCCAGAGCATCCTCCCTGGACAAAAGGGACCTGCAGAGGCTCCTGGGCAAGGCAGGGAATCCCTGGGGCTCAGGACAGGCCAGGATGTTGGAAATGTGATTTCTCCTGAGGAATGGGGAGTTCTGAGTGTTCCAAGTTCTCTCCCAGCCCTCCAACCAGGACCAGTGTCTGCAGGGATGGGACATCTGCCCAAAATGTGCCTGTCCTGCAGGAGCAGGGAGCAGCTCTGTCCATCCCATCACCTCAAATTAGCAGCAGCAGTTTAAGTCCCACATAAAATTAATCTGATTGGATTTTGGAGCGGGGCTTAAAATAAACAAGCCTGGCACTGTTTACAAGCCTCAGTGCAATATAATTCCATTTTTCAGCATGAGCTGAGAGCTCCAGGAGGGGCTGGTCCAGTGGCAGCTTTATTGTATTCAGCAGGGCCTAATGAACAGGGAGCAGAGTGTAAAATGTAGTGTTTTGATGGTTGTCCATGCAGGTGAGGGCTGTGAGCAGGGAGGTCACAGCTCCACTCTCTGCACTGCCAGGGAGGGGCAGGAGCCCTGCCCAGGTGGGGTGAGGTGCGTGGGAAGGAGGAGAGGCAGGGCTGCTCCAGCCTGGGAGTCCCTGCAGAGAGGGGCCACGGGGAGGAATTGCACCTTCAGGTCACCCCAGACCAGGCTGGGTGAGTCCATGGGCCCTTCAGGTCACCCTGGACCAGTTTCACCCCCTGGCTGTCCCCATGGGCCCTTCAGGTCACCCCAGACCAGTTCCACCCCTGCGTGGCTCCGTGGGCTGTTGAGCTGAGCTCTGCTGCTGCTTCTCCATCCCTGAGGCTTTTCCAGCCCCCATCAGGTGTGGGATGAAGCTCTGGGCTGGACTCAGCCCCTGTAACCCCCTGATATCTGCCCCATGACACAACCAGTGCCACCAGTTTGGGCCAGACCAGCCCAGTTTGGCCAGGGAAGGGAAGGGAAGGGAAGGGAAGGAGGGAAGGGAAGGGAAGGGAAGGGAAGGGAAGGGAAGGGAAGGGAAGGGGTTTGCTGACCCCACCACAGGGGGCAGGGTGAAACTGGGGACACATTCCTGCTCCTTGTCCATGAGATGTGTGTGGGGCTTGGAGCAATTCTGAATTTCCAGAGGAAAAGCTGTGTCAGGAGAGAGGAATCTCAGTGCTGGCATTGGGCAGCCTCCAGAGATGTTTCATTCCACTTTACCAGGGAGGAGAGAGCCCTGAGCAAGCACATGTTCAGGATTTCTGACAACCTTTGGAGAATGGCTGGAGGAGCAGCAAAGATCCACAGCCAGGGATTACACAGAAAATTCGAGCTGCAGATATAAACACACATAAAATAGTGCTCAGCTGCATTTGGGTTTTGTTCTGGGGAGTGTTAATAATCAAGTGGTAGAAGATCACAGAGGTTTTGTTCCTCAAGTGTTAAAATAAGAAGCAATTAAGGCTGTTGAAAGTTGCCATGGAGGCAGGAAGGAGAGTTGGCTGTTCAGGCTGCTGCAGGCATTGCTTCCTTCCTTTCACTTCCCAGAGCTGGGGCAGCTCTGTGTGTCTGCACTGGTTTGGGGGATGCTGGCTCACAGATGAGGAGTGGGAGCAGCTGGAGGGCTCGGGAGATGCCCCTTTCCATCTGCCACCCCACGGCTGTGGGGACAGCACTGTCCCTGTCCCCCAGGGCCCCCAGCACCCCCCTCCATGTGGGTGAGCACAGAACTGCACCCTGGCTCTCTTCCTTTCTGCTTTTTTCCTCTCTTCCAGCTATTTTCAAGGCATTGGTTCCGCTGGGCGGAGTAGGTATTAATTAAAACGAGCTAATTGCCGAGGAGCTTCTGAAGGAGCAAGGCTTTGAGCTGGCCCGGGGGACAGGGAGGGAAGGGCTTTGAGAGCTGTGTAACCCTCAGATCCTGTTTTTGCTGTGTAATCCCTTCCCTGCCAAGCTGGGAATTCAGCAAATTGGCCTCGACCCTGGCTGGAAGCTGCTGGAGTTTTTCTGGGCAGTGGGAGCAGAGAGGTCACGTCTGAGGCAGGAATTGATCGTGGCTGACCCAGGAACGTTGCTGAGCCTGGCTCTGTGCAGGTCTGAGCCAGTGCTGGGGGCTGAGGCTCCCTCCTTCCATCACAGCAGCTCTCACCCCTGACCGAGCAGGAATCCCTGGGGGGCTGGGGGCAGCTCTGTCCCCTGGCTCTGAGCAGCCTCCTGTCACCCTCCTGTCACACCTTTGGGGACAAGCTGGGCTGCAGGGCTGGAGCTGGTGCTGAGAGCTCCCCTCGTGTGCAGACATGGCTCACAGCCCTGCAGGGCTCCCTCCTGCCAGGCTCACCCCTCTGCACCCACCAGCTCTCATTGAAAATGAAGTTTTGTCATTCCCAGCTGAGGTGGGCGTGGGTGCCTTCCCAGGAGGGATCAGCTTTTGTGGCCCTGCTCCTGAGAAATGGCTCAGTTCTCATCTCTAGTGCAGGAATCCCTTCCTCAGCTCACCAGCTCTGTCATCTCCAGGGGTTTTGTGGCACCTGGGTTTGGTTTATTTGGAGGCTGTGAGGGAGAGGAGGTTTGGGGAAGACATGGGATGAATTTTAGCATCAGAGAATGGTTTGATTTCACCCCCTCCCACCGTCCCAGGCTGCTCCCAGCCCATGTACAGCCTGCCAGGGATCCAGGGGCAGCCACAGCTGCAGGGGCAGCCTCGCTCCCAGGAAGGATTTCTCTGCAATATCCAATCTGACCCTGCTCTCTGTCAGTTTGAAGCCATTCCTGTCCCTCCATGCCACTGTAAAAAGGCCATGGAGTGATTTCAACCCATTGAAATCCTGAGGAACATTTGCTTTTTCTCTTCTAAAGATTTGCTGTTCCCTGAGCTCCAGGGACTCACGGCAGCAGTGACGTGTGGAGGAGCCCAAAATGACTACAATTGCTAGAAATTGGCCCAAATAGCCAGTGCTGCTGGAAAAATGTTTTCTTAAGGGTGCTGATTTTCAGAGGGGCACTGTCTGAAGCTGTCACCGAGCCCTGGCTGCTGATGCTCGGAGGGGCTGCAGCCCTGTGTGCCCACGGGGTGGCTGCTGTTATTGTGGCACACAATTAAATGGGCTCCCAGTGCTCCCAGTAAGCCCAGACCTCAGGGGTCTCTGGCACCACTTATTCCCTGCAGGAAATGGCAGGGCTGGGATCAGGAGAGGCTGTCCCATTGCAAAGGGGCTGTGTGGGCAGGGCCTGCAGGATCTGGGAGCAGGGAAGGACAGAGCTCCTTGTCCTGCTTTATCCCCTCCTGGAGAAGGAGCCGTCAGGATCAGACAATGTTACCCAGCTTGCCGGGAGCAGGGAGCTAATCAAACACACTTTGTGGTTTCCACCTCAGCAAGCCCAGCCACAGAGCAGAGGAGAGGCTGGATCTGCTTTCCATGAAGCCCTTTAGCTGTTCAGTGCAGCTGGATCCCTCCATCTGCGGGCTGGAGCTTCCCGGGGCTGTGTGGAGATGGGGCTGTGCTGGTCCTGCTGGACCTTGGGCTGGGCTGTCCATCTCCAGCCCCTCCAGCCGGGAATGTTCTCCAGGTCTCCGGCTCTGGGGGCTTTGGGGTCGGTTTCTCTCCCCCTCCGGTTTGTGCCCAGCACACCCCGCCGCGGGTGCTGCCCTCCCGTCTGAAGATGGCACTGCAGCATCTCTCAAAGCACATCCCGGGGTCCAGCAGCTCTTCCAGCCCCGCTCGGAGCGCCGGGAGCCGGGCTGGCAGCAGGGACATCCCGAGCCATGGGGAGCAGGGGTGGCTGCTGGGGCAGAGCTGTGCGCGATTTGCAAGGCAGGGAAAAGCTGGAAATTGGAATTCAGCTGAGGAGCTGCTTCCTCCTCCTCCTCCCCCCAACCCCTCGATGCTCTGCTGGAGCACCTGATCCGTGTTTGAGGCCAAATCCATCACGGGGGCAGCCTGGCTCTGTTCCTCTGACTTTGCTGCTCCGGTGTCTGCTGGCTCTGAACTCCCTGAAAATAAAACAGGGATGTGCTGGGAGAGTGGGACAGGAAACTCGCCCAGGCTGAGATATTTTAAATGACCAGATTCCCAGGCTGCAGACACTCCTGTGTTTGCAGCAGCCCTGGGTTGGTGTGTGCTGGCTGAGTCCCTGACCCAGCTCCTCAGTTTCCCATTTCTCAGGGAAGAGCTTTGGTGCAGTCCCAGATTTTGTGTGAATGCCCCCAAACCTTTGTGCAGAGCTGGCCCTGGGCTCTCCACCCCCAGACATGAGCTCAGCTCTCTCTGCAGCCTCTGGCCCTTTGAGGGGCTGGTGCTGGTGATTTCTGCCACCTCTTTCCTCCCCTGAGGGTGCAGCTCCAACACCAGGAGCTCTGCACAGGCAGCAGATTGACTTCAGCTTTTGCCTTGAGCAACTCAGACTGAGACAAGGAGAGAAAAGAGGGCAAACACTGATTAAAAACAAGGCTAACCTCTGCAGGAAAGGGGCATTGTGTGATCAGAGCCTCTCCTGCCACGCTCTGCTTCTCTACCACAGAGCAAAAGTTCTGTCCTTGCTCGGGATGGGAACAGCTGAACTGTGCAGCCTCAGCCTCGGCAAAAATCACTGGTTCATGCTGGGGAGGAGCAGCAATTTCCCTTGGGCAGGAATCGCTCTGTCAGCCACGCTCGGGGGGTGCCACCAGGAGGGGCAGCTTGGCAGGGCTGGGATGGGCTCTGGCAGCAGCAGGGGCTGCACGGCAGGGCTGGATTCCCACAGCAGTGTGACCCCAGGGACAGGCGGTGCCAGCTGCTGGGCTGGGACAGGGAGAAATTCCGAGGGATTTTTGCTCACTGGGTGCGTAGGATGAGGGTGTTCCCTCAGCGGGATGGAGCCAAGCTGGGGCCATGGAATGCCTTGGGAATCTGTCCCAGCTGGACATCTCCCTCTGTCCATAGAGCTGAGTTCATTCGTCTCTAACTCTGCTTTGAGGTGAGGCAGATTTATTTAGATTTATTTAGCACAGGGTGGATCCCTTTCCAAAGGGAGCTCTGAGGTGATGTTTCCCTTCTTCCATCCATCCATCCATCCATCCATTCATCATCCATTCATCATCCCTCCATCCCTCTCCAGGCAGGCAGAGGCATTCAGAGGATTTATTTCATGGAGCTGCATTTGGAATCAGAGCAGAAAGCTCCAGAGTGGTCAGGAAGAATCACCCTCCCTTGGCGTGGTTCGGCACTGTGACCCTCAGTATTTCTCTGTCCTTTCCACTGCTCTGAACTCCAGACATGATGAGGTGGTGAATTCCCGTCCAGGCTCCGTGGTTCCCATGGAGAGCCATGCCCCAGCCATCCCTCTTGCCTGTTCTGGATATTTATTCCTGCTGGTTTTCAGGGATGTCAGCCCTGGGGCAGAATTACGGGCTCAAGTGACCGAGTGAGAGCCTCACAGAGATTTGCACTGATAAGGGGGAAAAGTCTGATTTTAAAGAGGCTCCTCCACCCCATCCCAGCCGTTTGTCTCCAGGAGTATTTTCCCTTAGACAGGGAAGGTGAGAAATTCACCTTCAAGAAATCACTGAAGGCTTAAAATCTGCGTCAGAGAAATGAGCTCCTGCCTGTGCTAAGCAGGGCCCTAAATCCTGGGGGCAGGATGTGCCTCAGCCAGGCCAGGGCTGTGACTGAGCCAGAGCTCCAGGCAGCTGGATCGGGAACTCGGGGGAGTGACGGTGTTTGTGTCCCTGGGGCTCCAGCAGTGGGAATTTATTTAGCCTGGAAGAAAGAGTTTGAACCGGGTTCCCACAACAGACTTAAAGCAAGAAAAGTGTCTTTGACTCGAGGTTCTGGTCGTTTGATGTGTGGGTACCTCTGGGGGAATTCCTCCTGTCACCGTGAGCTCCTATAAATCAGAGTGTGGATAAAGAAGGGAGGGAAGGAATTTTTTTTCTTTGTTTTGCTCTGTTGAGCAAACAAAGACCTCTGAAGCTTTCTCTAATGTTTGTGACTCAGAGATCATTCCTTGGGTTGGGTTTTTTTGGGTAAACAAGCAGATGTGGTCCCTCACAGCCCTGCAGCTCCGGGTTCAGCCACACGCTGAGGAAAATGCATTTTGCACCTGGAACAGCGTGGTGCTGATCCGACAGGATTGGGATCTGCTCCTGGCAGGTGTCCTTTGCTCTTCCTCGTGCACATGAGGGGTTTCCAGCCTGGATCACGCCAGTTCCTGGGGCAGGAGCCAGGACAGGGCTAGAGGGAGCCTGGATGTGCTGCCAGAGCCCTTCCCAGCCCTCAGGAAATGCTCAGAGCTTTCAAACGGGGCTGTTCCCGCAAAAGGGCCCCACTGTGACAAATGGGCTCTTTGCAGCAGTCAGCTGTGTGATTTTAGAAGAATTAATTAGGAAAGTAGCTAATAAATGATGTCAGACCCTCCTGGAGCAGCGCTGCTGGGGTTCCTCGCAGCCTGCAGGAGCCTTCCTGTGCCTCTGTGGCCTGGCCAAGCCTTTCCCTGCTCCCTGCCATTAATCCTGGCTGCAGACAGGGCAGGATCATCAGTCAGCACACGGAGCTGGGCAGTGATTGATAGCAGAGCCTCTGAAGGTGTGGAACAGGCAGGAATTCCTGTCCTGCCTTCCCTCCCCTCAGCTTCCCAAGCCATTGCTGTGCTGGCTCAGGCTCTGCCCTGTCTCCTTCCCATTAATGCCACGGTCATTCTGCCCACAGCTCCCTCTCCACAGAGCACAGGCTGGCTGGAAAATACATCCCTGGCTCAGGGAAAAAGGAGAAAAGAGTGGAAGGCTGGGTCACGAGACTGTTCCCTCCAGAGTCAGGAGGATCCTGCACAAACCTGTAGGATATATTGCTCCAAGCTTTGTTTATTTGTGCCTCTATCTCGTGTTTTCTCTCCATATCTCTGTCTTTATTCACAACAGCCACACCACAGAGGCATCATATTCTCCCTCTGCCCTGATAGGATCTGCCAGCACAGGAATGTTCTGGCTGAGGAGCTTCCTGAGAAGCTCAGCAATAATATCAGAGGCCTGATACGGCAGCTGGAATAAAATTGCATTTTTCTGGGAAGAAACATTGTTCTGCAAAGGAGTGCTTGAGTCAGGGCAGCCAGCAGGGAGATTAGATCCTTGTCAGAGGACTCGACACGTTCTGCTGATCACAGGGAAAGCCAAGACAACCAGGATGGAGTCAAGAGAGGAGCGGCTGTGCCTGGAGAGCTCCACGTGCCTCGGGGCTGCTCTGCTGCTCTTCTCTGGGCAGAGGGGGTCCAGCTCAGGAGGGCTTTGAGGGGCAGGAGCAGGACTTCAGGAAAAGCTGGAGCTGCCTTGCAGAGCACTTGGATCCTCTGGGAGTTTCAAATCCAGGTCCTGGAAGGAGTTGAAGTTCTGTGCCATGGAGCATTTGCTGTGTGTTGGGGAGGGGCTGGAGGGACAGCACACAGGGAATGGTTCCACTGCCAGAGGGCAGGGCTGGCTGGGATCTGGGCAAGGAATTGTTCCCTGGCAGGGTGGGCAGGGCTGGGATGGAATTGCCAGAGCAGCTGTGGCTGCCCCTGGATCCCTGGCAGTGCCCAAGGCCAGGCTGGAGCACCTGGGACAGTGGGAGGTGTCCCTGGGGTGGCACTGGGGGGGATTTCAGGTCCCTTCCAGCCCAAACCACTCCACGGTTCTGTGTTCAGTTCAAACCCAGAGCAGAAGGCCCAGGGGAGATGGAGGGCTCACTCAGGGGTCTGGGATCAGGAGGGAATTCCAGCAGGGCTGGAGGGCCTGGCCTGGGAAGGATCCTCCTTCAGTGAAGGAAGCCTGGGGAACCTCTCAGTGCTTTTAGAACAAAATCCAATGAGAGATGCAAAAGCTGCTTTTGCAAGGTTTGCTGATTTTGCTGGGAATATTTCACAGAGCTGAGAGAGGGTAAAACTCACCTCTTAAATCTCATTTTTAAGGTTGAAAGCCTCTTCTCTCTTCACCACTTTTTATGGATATGAGGGTTAAATGAGCAGTGATTTGTCTTTACTTTGCCTTTTTGCCAGCTTGGAATAGAGCAGTGATTTTCTGGCTGCAGGGGAAGGCTGTTCTTTATCCCTGTGAATTCCTTCACCTGCAAGGGAGATTTTGGAGGAAGGGAGGATCAGTAACTTTGCAATCCTCAGTTGTTGGGATGATGAGACTTTTTCCTACATCTCAAGTTCAGCTGAGGCCTGAAAGTGAGATCAGGCAACTTTATTCTGAGTTGTGAACCTCAAAAACAAACAACAAAAAAAAAAAAACCAACCAAAAAACCCCAACAAACTGTGAAAGGCCTGAAAGCAAAACCAGTTTATGCCTAAAATTATCTATAAAAACACACAAAGATGATGTGATTTTTCGTTATCAAATCATGGATTTTCCTGACTTTCCTGGTGCAAAGGGGAGGTTTATCAGGTGATGCCACGGGCAGAGCTGGGTGATAGCTTGATAAATCCTCCTGGGAGGTTTGGATGTCCCTGTCCATGCCAAGGAGGAGTTAGTGATGGAATGTGGTCACCTGGAGAGTGGGGACACTTCACCCCTCACACTGCAGGAGGAGGGCCAGGACAGGGCTCCAGTTCCTAGGAAAAGTTATTTTCTCCCAGAATGTGAGGATGCTCCACCCCTGAGAGCATCGTGCAGTTTACTGCCCACCCTGGGCTTAAATACCCCGAATCAAAACCCAAAAAGTGAATTTACTTATGGCGAGTAGGTGACTGGAAACAAAGAAACCCCCAGCTCTGAGACAGCTGCGTCTGAAATGTAAGAAAAGCTGTTAAATATCCTCTTTAATGGGCAGGGGAGGAGGATGTGGCTCCTGACAGCTCTGGCAGGAGCCGTTTCTGAGGGCAGTGAGCTGTGAAACACTCGTGCTTCTCCCATTTAGCTGCTGTGGAGAAACACAGAGCGAGCAGTTCCCTCTCCAAAGGTCACTCCAAGGCAGGCAAAGTGACACAAACCCCCTCACTGGGATTGTGGGTACACCCCTGCCCTGCCATGTGCCCACCCCTGTCCTGTCCTGAGCTGTGCCCATCCCTGTCCTGGGCTGTGCCCATCCCTGTCCTGTCCTGAGCTGTGCCCACCCTTGTCCTGCCCTGCCATGTGCCCATCCCTGTCCTGTCCTGGGCTGTGCCCACCCCTGTCCTGTCCTGAGCTGTGCCCACCCTTGTCCTGCCCTGCCATGTGCCCATCCCTGTCCTGTCCTGGGCTGTGCCCACCCCTGTCCTGTCCTGAGCTGTGCCCACCCTTGTCCTGCCCTGCCATGTGCCCATCCCTGTCCTGTCCTGGGCTGTGCCCACCCCTGTCCTGTCCTGAGCTGTGCCCACCCTTGTCCTGCCCTGCCATGTGCCCATCCCTGTCCTGTCCTGGGCTGTGCCCACCCCTGTCCTGTCCTGAGCTGTGCCCACCCTTGTCCTGCCCTGCCATGTGCCCATCCCTGTCCTGTCCTGGGCTGTGCCCACCCCTGTCCTGTCCTGAGCTGTGCCCACCCTTGTCCTGCCCTGCCATGTGCCCATCCCTGTCCTGTCCTGGGCTGTGCCCACCCCTGTCCTGTCCTGAGCTGTGCCCACCCTTGTCCTGCCCTGCCATGTGCCCATCCCTGTCCTGTCCTGGGCTGTGCCCACCCCTGTCCTGTCCTGAGCTGTGCCCACCCTTGTCCTGCCCTGCCATGTGCCCATCCCTGTCCTGTCCTGGGCTGTGCCCACCCCTGTCCTGAGCTGTGCCCATCCCTGTCCTGGGCTGTGCCCATCCCTGTCCTGCCCTGAGCTGTGCCCATCCCTGTCCTGGGCTGTGCCCATCCCTGTCCTGCCCTGAGCTGTGCCCATCCCTGTCCTGGGCTGTGCCCATCCCTGTCCTGCCCTGAGCTGTGCCCATCCCTGTCCTGGGCTGTGCCCATCCCTGTCCTGCCCTGAGCTGTGCCCATCCCTGTCCTGAGCTGTGCCCATCCCTGTCCTGGGCTGTGCCCATCCCTGTCCTGCCCTGAGCTGTGCCCATCCCTGTCCTGGGCTGTGCCCATCCCTGTCCTGCCCTGAGCTGTGCCCATCCCTGTCCTGGGCTGTGCCCATCCCTGTCCTGTCCTGAGCTGTGCCCATCCCTGTCCTGGGCTGTGCCCACCCCATCCCTGCCCTGCCCTGGGCTGTGCCTGCCTCTCACCGTGCTGCTGCCCCCGATCTCCTGCTCTGCTCCCAGCCCAGCCCTCGGTGCCTCGGTGCCCTGGCTGATTTATGGGCACAAATGTCAGTTCTGAATTCCTGAGGAGCTGATAGATTTTACCCTGATCTCAGGGGAGATGGGTGTGCAGGTTTGCTCTGGCCCAGGAGGACAAGCAGAACCCAGAGAGCAGAGCTAAAATCTTTCTTCAGCCCAGTATCTGCTGGGTCCCTTCTCTCAGTGCTTCTCCTGTGCTGTTTCCATCCCTGAAACAGCTGGGTCTTCATCTGGAATGCAGGGAGAGTCCAGGCACTGCTGCTGCTGCCCTGAAGAGCCCAGCAATGGAACAACTCACTTTGGAGGTGGTATTAGTGTAAGAGGTGATATAAAGGCTGCTCTTTATTGGAGGCCTGCAGGGGCAGACATGGAAAACTTCCACAAATTCCCATCCCAACAGGATGAACACACTTTTATAAATTTAACAAATTAGCATAATTGACAAAAATCACCAATTGGAGACATAAGAGGTAATTTCACCCCTTCTAAATCCTCCCCCCTCAGAAATGAACTAAAGTTTGTTTATGAAAATGTGTCTCGAAGTGCTGTTTTTGGGCCTTGGTTCCCAGAAAAACCAAGGTAGAACAGGGGGGCTTGGAATGTGTTTTGTCTTTCTGCCCAGGGAAAAGATAGGGGAAAGTACTGGGAAAACTGGCCATGGATACAGCAGCAGCTACAGAGCTCCCAATACATGTGTGAAGAGAACACAGAAATATTCTCAGACAATAAAAACAGAGAATATGGAAAAGGAAAACGGCAAAAATCATTTGCCACCACGACTTCTCAGGCACGGAGAGGAAAGAAAATTTCCATGGAAGGACGTGGAGTCGTAGCAGGACGGATGCTGCAGAGCCTGGGTGACAAACCAGGAATGTTTCCAGCTGGGTTCAGGAGGAGTCAGTGGATTTAATGGCACCTGCGATGGGCTGCTAAATAAAATTCTGTGTAGCTTAATGGCTGTGGCCAAGCTGATGGTATCCCAGTGCAGGCATTGAGAATCATTTTCTCTTGGACTAGTTTCATTCCACTTTTTCTTAGTCAGTTAACAGCAGGCTCCCCCATTGGTGAGGACCAGGAGGAGCCTGGCGGGGCCCTGTGCTCACCCAGCGATGATCAGGGGCAAACGGTGCCGTTCATCATCTTCCAAAGGGCACCAGGTGCTTCCAAACCCAGAGCAGGGCTGCTGGTTTGGTTTTTAAATGATTACATGCAATTTTAGAGCCATTTGCAGTGTAATTAGGGCGACTTAATGAACGCTTTCGATGTCAAACTGGTTTTGTGCTTTGGATCTGGTGCTGACTGGGGGGGTTGGGCCCAGGAGCTGTTCTGCAGGGACAATGGGCACCTTCAGTGAAGCAGGGTGAAACCAAGAAAGGCCCCACTCAGAGCTGCTGTTCTGCAAAAATGGGGTTTGATAGCTATTAATTATTCTCCTTAATTTCTGGAGAATATGTGGTACAATGACTCCTCCCTCTCACATGTACCAATGGAAGAGGTTTCCTTGTTTTATTTGGAATGGCAACACTGAGTTTTGTTCCAACAACAATCCTGATGGGCAGAAATCTTCACACCTTAGCTGGTGACTCAAGAAAGAACTGCTGCAATGTTTCTTTGGGTGTGAATTTCCTCAGTGAGGTTCCCCTCCTGTGCTGCTTTATTTAATGCAGTAACTCGAGTCTGCTCTGTGGTTCCAGTGAACCTTGTCAGGCTGGGCTGGATAAAACCCCGTTGAAGCCTCGGGGCTGGTTTGGGCTGTGTGGCACAGACAGTTCCACATCCAGCAGCTCCGTGGGAGCTGTTCCCCTGAAAATGTGCAATGTCCCAAAGCAGGGTGGAGGCTGAAGCAGGGTCTGGTGGCAGAGCCTGTCCTGTGCCTCAGCAGCCATGCAGGCACTGGGATCTGCAGCCATGCATTCTACTCACCTGCATCTCAACGTCAGCAGCAAGATTTGGGGGGTTTTGGTGTCTATAAGGGAATTCATTTCACTCTGAGAAGCCTTTTCTATGCTCATTCTGCAGATTTGGTCCAAGCTCAGCTCTGGCTGGCTGTGAGCTTTAGTGCCACCCTCCCAGCAGTGACAACAGGCTGGAGCAGCATTCCAGCCTCAGCATTCCCCAAAACCTGGCTCTCCACCTCTCCCTAGCTGGCCTTCCCTCAGCCAATAAGCCCTGAACCTTCACATGCTCACAAGTGAAGATGAATACCCAGGATCTTTCCCCACTCATTTGCCCAGCAATTAGCAGTGATGAATGAAGTCAGCAAAGGCCCATCCTGTCCCCACACATCTCCTGTGGCCCCCCAAACTGCTGGAATCCATCATCTGGAGCAGATTGTTGGGACATTCAGCAGAGGAGCAGATGTAGCTGCAGGAGCCATCACCAGGTGCATCCCATCTCCTCTGGAACGTCCCAGAATGTGGTGATGCTGCAGCCCCAGTGCAGGTGGGGCTCCCCTGTGCACAGGAAGTGCACTGGAAATTCCCACTGCAGCTGGAACATTCCCAAGTGCAGGTTCCAGCACCAGTAACTCTTCCTGCAGCATAATGATGATGCTGAAACTGGGGGATTCCTATGGTGACACTCCCAAAAGAGGTTTGTCCTCAGTGTTTGGGCAGTTTCCTGTTCAGAACTCAGGATTTGAGCCCTCTGGCAACATCCAGGGAAAAGCAGGAGCTTAAGAAGCCCCCAGGCAGGAGGAGTGCCAGGCCTGGTGGTGTGGGGACGTTTGGGTGTTGCTCTGATTTTGTGGCCACCCAAACACCCCTGGTGTGGCAGCTGGAGAACCTCCCTGAGAACTGAATCACTGACCTGCTCTGAGCGCTGAGGCCAGGCTGGGGAGGAGCTCAGAGGCTGTAATTTGGGATTCAGCAGCTGCTGTGGAAGGATTCAGCTCAGCTGAGCTGAGGCACCGGCACTGGCACCGGTGTCCGAGCTGGTCCTGAAGCAACAAATCCTGCACAGATCCAGCAGTTCCTTCAGCCTGAGCTGCTCATCCTCAGGAACCAGCCCAGCCTGAACCTACCACGGTGGAAATTCCAGAGCTGAGAGAACGGACTGAGCGTGGGGAGCTGGGGAACAGCAGTGACTGCACAGGAACCCAGCACTGCCTTTAACAATCCTGCTGCTCCTTGAGAAGGGAGGAATGGGATCAAACAGTCATTAGCTGAATTGGGCAGCACATGCAGGATGAGAGCCCAGGCAGTTTTTAGTAGGTCAGCTATCTATTTAAAGTAATTTGAATTATCTCAGGATAATTGAAATCCAGTGTTCATTCATTACTCTCGCTTTCGGGTCTTAAATGATTACATCCATAGCTCTGCCTCACATTTATCTGGTGGCCTCAGAGCCCTTCAGCTCTGCTGTCTGGAGCAGGTCACGGTATTATTTTCCTTCAAATTACACCATGTGGAGTCCCAGGTTCTCCAGAGGCAATTGGCTTGGCCGGGTGACAGCTGGAAGGAGACTGATTGCCTCAGTCTCATCTGGGGCTGGGTGTGCAATTCTCCCTGTGCCACCTCCCCTGTGCCACATCCCTGCACATCCCCTGTGCCACATCCCTGCAATTCCCCTGTGCCACATCCCTGCACATCCCCCCCTGTGCCACATCCCTGCACATCCCCCCTGTGCCACAAACTGGTGCCACCAAGAACCCCCACAGCCACCTGCAGCAGTGGCACAGAGCAGGAGGGTCTCTCTGATCCCTCAGTTCACCTCTTTTTTCATGGCAGTTGTACATTCCCGGTCCAGCTTTGGGGCTGCTGCATCTTTAGATGGTCCAACGTGGAGAATCTCTGCTGCCAGAATTGGGAATTCATCAAGGAGTGTCTGGAGTGCAGGAAAACCTCGGGGGCAGCCCAGGGAGAGGCTCAGCCCCACCAAATGAGCCTGCTGCTGATGGAGGAGCTGTTTTCACCAGCTGAGCACTCCCGGGGGGCTGGAGGAGTGCAGGGGTCCCAGCACAGGCTGGTGACAGATCCGTCCCCCTCTCCACGGGGCTGCAGGGACAGGGACAGGGACATGGCAGCAGCAGCCAGGAGGGAGAAGATGCTTTAGCTTCAATTTGTCTCACACAGTTTATGGAGAGGGAGGGGAAACACTTTTAAAAATTGATAGAGAGAGATTTCTCTTTTCTTCACTTTATTACACGAGCTGTGCCATCAGGGGAATCTGTCACTTGTGCCATCAGGGGAATCTGTCACTTGGGCCATCCCTCTCCTTGTCACCCAGGGCACGGCTGGGAGGGGAGGAGGCAGCTGGGTGTGCAGGCTGAGCTGCTGCTGCCTCAGGGCTGCCATGAGCCCTGCACTCCTCTCCCTCCTGTTTTGTTTGTTTGAGTTTGTTTGGTTCTTATTTCCTAGAAGGGAAACTGGATAAAATGTTTTATTTGAATTTCTGCAGATGGAGATGTGTAACTGGGCCGAGATCTGTCACTGACTCCTGGAATGCCACGGAGATCTGGTGCTGCAGCAATTTTCCCAACAGGCAGGACAGTGCAAGGGAATTTTACTCCTGAGCTGGAGGAGCCCCTGATATTCCTGAGGCTGGGGAAGAGTCCATTCCTCACAGGTTTGCTGGAGCTGATCCAGAACACCACAGCAGCTTGTCCTCAGGTCCAGGGGGTCCTCAGCAGCACGAGAAGATATCAACCATTGTTACTTTTTCTTCCTTCAGGGATGAGAGACACAGATGATTTATCTATATCTGTATCTGTAGCTACGTGTACAGTTTGTGTGAGGCCCAAACCTGGGCTCATCCTGAGTTTAAAGCGTATCTGACAATCCAGGACATGGCTGGAGGGAGCCTGTGCTGTCCCCAGGAGTCTGCCCATGGTGTGGGCTTGTGCCTGAGCTGGGTCCAGATTCCCCTTAGAGGACAGGAATGGGATAAAGCCAAGGACACAAAGCATACCTGAGAAAATGCCATCTGATGGAACTTTTGAGACCTCCTAGACCTCCTTTTTCTCTCCTCCTTTCCACCTTTGTACATTCTTCTTGTGTTTAAAGCTTAAACGTGAGAGAGGAGATGGTTTCTGTGTCGATGAAGGGATGGACTGGGCCAGGAAGGAGGGGGAGGTGTCCTGCAGTGCCAGTGCTGGGCAGTTTCCCATTGGGACAGGCTGGCCCTGAGCCACATGAGACACAGCCCAGGATTTCTGCTGGGTTTGGGTCTGGTTCTTTGGTTAGTTTTGCCTTTTTTTAAATGTAAGATTTAATAATGACACCAAAACCTCAGACAGAAAAGGTTTTTGTTTTTTTTTCCTGCTATTGCACAAGAAATCAGAAGGTTCATCCTTGAGAGGTTCAGGCTGGTGTGTTCATTTTTCCAGCTGTTGGGAATATTTCTGTTTCTGGGAAGCTTGAATCATGTGGCAGTGTTGTGAAATGTCCATGTCCCTCTGCTCTCCCACACTTTATCCAACCTCAGAATCCCAGATGGGTTTGGGCTGGGAGGGACCTGAAATCCCACCCAGTGCCACGGCAGGGACACCTCCCAGTGTCCCAGGTGCTCCCAGCCCCAATGCCCAGCCTGGCCTTGGGCACTGCCAGGGATCCAGGGGCAGCCACAGCTGCTCTGGCAATTCCATCCCAGCCCTGCCCCCCCTGCCAGGGAACAATTCCTTGCCCAGATCCCAGCCAGCCCTGCCCTCTGGCAGTGGCAGCCATTCCCTGTGTGCTGTCCCTCCATGCCTTGTCCCCAGTCCCTCTGCAGCTCTCATGGAGCCCCTCCAGGACCTGCCCGGGGCTCTGAGCTCTCCCTGGAGCCTTCTCCTCTCCAGGGCAGCACCCCCAGCTCTCCCAGCCTTTCCTCACACAGCAGCACCATCTCCCAGAGCCTTGCTCTCCCTGCCCTTCTACATTTCCCATTTTTGTAGCAAACAGAAGTGAAAAGCAGAGTGGGAAGTGTTTGAAGTGAAGGTTGCAACTCCCAGACGATTCTCCATGTGGGATGTGAGCCCCTGTCCTGCCCTCTGCCTCGCAGGCTGTGTGACACCCTGGCATCTCCATGGTGACCTGGAGGCAGCCACACAGACCAGAATTCTCATGAGCTGGGCAGGCAGGGCTGAGATCCAACTTTTCTCCATGGCAAACAAAAACGAAGCACATCAAAACCGCATTTCATTCCAGAATAAAGGGAAAAACTGGTTGGTTTGGGTATTTTTTTCTTTGCTATTGATCTGGGGCAATGAAAAGCAAAGGATGTTGTGGGGGTTCATGTCACTGTGGTAATGACATCCACATCCACTCAGAGATATCGACCCTTCCTGAAGGATTTCTGTGCTTCATCACCGAGCTCCCAGTGCCCAGGGCTCATCCAGGGGCCTGAGCAGCCTTTGAAAGGCAGATTATCTCCAGGACTGCAGCAAGCTGTGGAATTTAGGAGGCAATTATTTTGATATGTAAATGAAACCATGGAGGAGGAAAGGTATCAGTTCTAAAACTCGATCAAGGCCAAAGATAAAAGAGGTTTCTCATCTAGTCTCTAATAATTGTTATTTAAATGGTGCCCTTGGCATGGGATCTGTGGCTGTTTCCTTAACGAAGTGCAGGAAAGCCACTTGTGCCATCCCCCTAAAGCAGGGAGGAAGGTCGTGTAATTCACTCTGCAATGGCAAAAGGATGGTGGTGAAATCTCTGAGTGCTCTTAATGGCTCCACAGATTATTAATGAGCTACAGAGCTTTTCCAGCCCAATTCCTCAGGTTTAAATCCAGGCCCTGGCAGCAGCTGGAAAAAAACACAAGGAAAAGGTGTTGGTATGCTCCTGGAAGCTGAAAAGCTACACAAGATTTGGCACTAAACAGGGCTGGGGTTGGCCCTGAACTCTGAAATTCCAGAGCCAGAAGGGGCCAGGGAGTGAATTCCAGCTGTGCTGGGTAGGTCTGCACAGGGGTGGGGGCTCAGCTGTGCTCTCACCTGAGCATCATCCTGATCTCACCTGAGCATCATCCTGATCTCACCTGAGCCTCCCCCTGGTGCTCAGCATCCCTCGCTGTGTCCCACCAGAGCCCCCTCTGCCACCCCGCTGCCCTGCTGCTGTCAGTGCCTGGGGAAGGGTGGGAAAAGGAGCCTGGGCACAGCAGGGATGGAGCCAGAGCAGGATCCAGCCCCTGAGCCTGTTCTCTCCTGTCCCACCTGTGCCCCAGCAGCTGCAAACCCACCTGGAAATCCCTGCAAGGACCATGCCCTTGCTTGGGAATACTTGGGGGATGCCCTGGGGTGTCCTGGATCCTGCTCTGGGAGATTTCCCAACAGTGACTCCCTCCTGGTGTGAAAAATAATTTGGATGAGGAATAAAGTTCAGTCTTGTACAGGGAATTTCTTTTGCCAGTGGCACTGAATCTCTGAATCCCTGAGTCCCTGAATTCCTGTGGCTGAGCTCAGGCCAGGCTCCAGCTCCCCTCTGGAGCGTTGGAAGGACACCAGGATGGATCTACAGCACTGGGACCCCTCGGGTGCTCCAGCCCCCCCCCTCGGGGGTCCCTGTGTGTCCCCAGGCTCTGTCCCACAGCTCTGCTGGAACAGGAGCAGGCAGAGCCCGGTGCACCCCGGAGCCCCCAGCACTGCAGAGGCATGCAAGGATCCGGGTGTGCTGGGAAAGGCTGGAGTGTGGGAGCATCCTCTAATTGGCCACTCTGCCCCTGTGCTAATGCTGCCTTTCCTTGGAGCCTTTTATCTGTGAGCAGTGATCATTATCTGTAAAATCAATCAATCCATCCAAACCTTCTCTAAAAGCTGCTGCCCCTGCTCCAGCCTGGGCACTGCAGCCACTCAGGGCCAGCAGCTCTGCATTAGTGCAAGAGATTGTCCCAGCTCTTCTTTCTCCATTAATCTGCTTTAATCCACCCAGGGCTTGCAGGATTTCCAATTAGTGGTCCTTCAATAATTGCCTCATTTGCAGAGAGGCAGAATAACAGCACAGGCTCACCCAGCAGGGCTTGGATTCCAGCTGGGGGAGAAGGGGGGACAATGGCCAGGTCAGGGGAAATCCCTTGGACAAGGGGAGCTCCTCCTGGCAAAGGCACAGCAATGTCACTCAGAAGGCAAAGGCAGGTTCCTGGGAAGGCCTGGGATTTGCTGGGAAATCACAGTGTCCAACAGCATTTGCAGGTTCTTCCAACTTGACCTTTATTTTGTGGAGCTTTCTGCAGCAGCCACTTCATCCTGCTTACCTGGGAAGCCTCCCCAGGTGAAATATCTTGTGGAGCCCTGTATAGAGCAGGCACGGCCTGATCCCTGTTGGGGAAGATGAAACAGGAAAACTTTATAAATGTGATTGCCTGGCCAAAGATTTTGAGAATATGGAAACTATAAATGAGATTGAAATGAAATCCATCTTTGGGATACCAAACCTGAGTTACTGAACAACGAGAAAACAACAGCATGGACAAGTGAAAGTGATTTCCTCCTGGCTGAACAATCCCCTCCTGGCTGAACAATCCCCTCTGCTTGCAGACAGCTCCAAGGCTCAGAGCAGACCCTGCGCCTGGCAGAAGGGCTCCACAGAGGAGTTTTTAGGGTTTAAAGTGTAACACAGTATGGTCATGTAATGATTCTTATAGGCTGTGTGTAAATGCTGTAGGATTTGTATCTTGTATTGGATTGGTGAGTGAAAATTAGAATATTCAACACAGAAGATTTATTGTATTGTAATGGGAACCTCGCTCTTTTTTACTCTTTTACTCTCTCACCTCTTACACTCTTCTCTCACCTCTTGCTTCTCCCCCCCTTACCTCTCACACTTTTATCTCTCACTCTCCTGGGCCTGCTCCGAGCTCAGCTGCAGCTCCAGGCAGCTCCTTCCACCCACGCCCCTGCAATAAACCACGAGTTCCCAGGCCTGGCTTTAGGGATCTCTCCTCTCCATCACTCCCAACCATCCTGCCCACCATGGCTCCTACAGCTCCCCACCTTGGGAATGGATCCTGGCTGGGAGGGGTGGGAGGTGACTCTGGGACAGCAGAGCAGTCCTGCACAGCTTGGGAGTGAATCCTGCACTGGCTTTAGTGTTTGACTGGCATCAGTTTGGTCCAGCTGGGGCTGGTGCCCGCAGGGATGCCCTGGGAGCAGTGCTGGCCTGGCAGCTCCTGCAGGATGAGCTCTTGGGGCAGGGCTGGAATGGGATCCACAGCCAGGCCCTGCTCGGTTATTTCTCACTGCCACTTTAATTCTGCTCGAGTTCATCCTGGGTTCCTGTGATTTTATGACCTGGCTTGCAGGCTGAGTTATTAAAGAAGGCTCCTGGAGTGGTTGGGATGTTGGAATTGGGCTCTTGCACAGTTTTGTTCTCTTTTGCCTCAATCCAGACCTCCCATTCTCACCTGTAAAAGTGCAGCTCTTCCCTCCCTGCAGCTCCTGTCGGGCTTTGGCACAGGTCAGTGGAGCATTACAAAATATAAATACAGCTGTGATATTGGGATTTCGGGAAGCTCCGTCCTGGCTGGGAAGGAGGAGCTGCAGGTGGGATCAGCTCCTGGGCTGGAGACCTGATCTGGGTCTGTGCTCTGGTGAAGTTCTGGGCAGGCAGAACTTGGAATTTTGGATTGAGCAGCTTTAAAAGCTAATGGGATCCAGAAGAGATCCCTGATAGGATCCAGGACAGTTCCAGGATAACACAGCAATGCAGCCATGGAGAGTGGAGCAAGGCCCTGTTAGTGCCGTAACAGTGTCTTAAATAAAAGAAATTTTTTTTTTTTTTTAAGCCCTGGAAGGAAAGATTTGCTTTGCTTTGCTTCAGAAGATAAGGGAAGGGGAGCAAATTTTCCTGCTGTTGTCCCAAAGATCCAGGCTGGTTGTGCTCTTTCCAAGCCTCAGTTCCCCCTTTTTCCAGCACTTTGTTGTGTCTTTTTAGACTGAAAGATCTCCAGAGCAGAGACAGAGGGGGCTGGAAGGGGCAGTGCTGCCCCGGTCTAGCTGGGGGTGTGGGAATGGTTCTGAACTCAATCCATCCAACTTCCAGGGCCTGGAGGGGCTCCAGGAGAGCTGCAGAGGGACTGGGGACAAGGCATGGAGGGACAGCACACAGGGAATGGCTGCCACTGCCAGAGGACAGGGCTGGCTGGGATCTGGGCAAGGAATTGTTCCCTGGGAGCTGTCCCAGCCATCAGCTCAGAAATCAACCCCAAGGCAGAGCATTGATCTTGTTTGGAGCGATTAACACCCAAAAATGGCAAATAATGCTCAGAGGAAGCAGAGAGGGAACACTGTCTGTAATTAAAAATCACTCCTGGGTGAGCACTGAGGGCTCTGCTGGAAAGAATTCCTTTCCTTGCCTCTGCACATGCCAGGCAGGATTGCAAGGACACACATCCACAGCCATGGGATGACTGCCTGGGGAGGGGCTTCGGTTGTTGTTTCATCCCACAGTGACAATTTCCTATCCCTTCTCTCGCCATTGCTCACTCAGACACCTTTGGGCTCGGGGAAATTCCTGAAATTCCTGGGGAATTGGGAAGACAGAGGTGTCTGGGCAGAGCAGAGAAGGAGCATCAGGTGGCTGCCTTGGCACTGGCAGCGAGTGCAGAATGCTGGGTCCAGTCCTCGCCATCTGCACCAATAATCAAGGCTTCATTAGAAACCCGGATTTGTTGTAAATTAGAACATGTAATTAGAAAATGTGTCTGCTAATTGAGTCCCTTTGATGTAGGCTTCAAGATGTGTTGCTGATCCCACACAGAGCGGGTTTTTAATGCCTTTTATTTATACACATTTCCCCCATTTATTGTTATTTGCAGCTCAAACTCTTTGCTGATCAGAAATATTCGAAATTCATCGTGCAAAGAGCAGTGTCATTGGGGCTATTTATAAACACGGAGCTGGCACAAAATGCCATTCAGCAAATTCCTTTTTTTAGGTTGCTTCTCTCCACGCCCCCCCTCCCCGCTCCTTTTTTCCCTTTCCTTTATGTTTCCAACTACAAAACAAGAAGTTTCTATTTTGGCCGGTTCTGAGGCTGTGAGCTGCAGTAGGTGGCACTCCTCCCTCTCCCTCAGCTCCACCAGGATTTTGCCTTCCTGGAGCTGCTGCCTCTCAGGAGCGTTGGGAATGCCATGCCCTGACTCCTGTGCTCGCCCAGCATCCCCCAGCACCCTCTGAGAAGTCCAGGGTGTCAAAGGCAAGTGCAGGGCTCGTTCCTGGCTGGAATGGTGTCACCTGAGCTCCCTGCAGGTTGCACTGGAGCTGCTGGCCTTTGATCCTGGCCCAGGAAGGCACCACATGCTCAGCTCGGGTGGGAAGTGGCCTCACCAAGCTCTGTCTGGGCTATTCCTGCTCCTGCCAAAGGGGTTGGAGCTTCTTGAGGAAGGGAGCACTGCAGACATGCAAAAAAAAAAAAATTACCCTTATGTAAGCTGAAGGAATTAATTAAATAAATGTACAAAAATATCCTCTGAGGAAAACATAACAGCCAGCCCAGAACTCAATTTCCTGAAATCGGCTCCAGCACCAAGTGGGGCCTTTCCAAGGCTTTACTCCTTGTAGGAAACATCCCCAGAGAGGGGAGAGGGAGGAAGTTTAACCCCTGAGGCTCTGCTCTCCCTCTCTGTTGGGGTGGCAGCTTCAAACTCTGGATTCCTGGACATGAAGGCATGAAGGAGCCCCAAAGGGATTTTGCAGAGGGAAGTTGGATCAGCAGGAGGGATTCACCCCCAACCTCTGCCTGCTCCTGAGAGCACAGCAAAGGTTTTCCTGGGATTGCTCCGTGGGACCAATGAGGAGGTGAAGAGACCACCAAGATAATCCCAGCCTGCTGCACAAATGGAATCCTAGGAGCTTCTCCTTGTCCCTGGGAGCAAGGGATTGCTGTCCTGGGTGTTTGCTGCAGAGCCTCTCCAGCAGTGCAGCAGGAGCCTCTCTGGAGCAGCACAGTGGGAATGATGATCCTGCCCTGCAGGATCCCAGCATCAGAGAACTCCTCCCTGTCCCCTGAGAAGCCTCAAACCCAGCTCAGCCCTGCAGGAGTGGCTCGGGATTTGGGCCCCAGTGAAGGAAATGCTGCTGTTCCCAAAGCCCAGTGTGCCACCAGGCTGGAATCAGGAATCAGGGATCAGGGATCAGGAAAGATGCACATTGCTGGAGGCACGGGAGCACGGCAGAGGAGTTTAGTGCTCCTAATAAAAAAAATCTAATTCCCCTAATCTGGAGGAAACACTAAAAGCTACATGCTACCAATTATATCCTTCTAGTTTTAATTTACAGCAATCAGTTATAATGGATGAAATTAATTCTCAGTTTAATTCTGTTGGCTGTGTGCTTAGCATCCCGTTTTTTTTTTCCATCTCCCCTTTTCCCAGCTGGAAATTAGCTGCATCCAGCCAGAGTGGTGCTGCTTAGGGAGGAACATTGGCCCTAATTGTTTACAACCATCCCAGCCTTCGCTGGAATTCCCCGTTTGCTGCAGCTTTCAGGGGTTGACTCACATTATTTCTGCCTTCCTGTTCAAAGCCAAGGTTTTAACATTAAAATGATGAACATCAACACCTGTATGTCCCATCCATGGATCCCTGGGTCTGTCTCCGAGGCTCTCTCTAGCTGTAGAGAAGCCAGTGGGGTTCTGCTGAGTTACACCAGTTAAACCAAAACTTAAAGAGTCTAGAACTGGTCAGAAACCCTGCATGGAGTGAGGAGCACAGTTCACCTCATCCCTCTGATGGATGGCTCCCCTCCATCTCTGATGGTTCCCCTTCATCTCTGATTGTTCCCCTCCATCTCTGATTGTTCCCCTCCATCTCTGATGGTTCCCCTCCATCTCTGATGGCTCCCCTTCATCTCTGATGGTCCATCTTTGTTTTCCTGATGGCTCCCCTTCATCCCTCTGATCATTCATCTTCATCCCATCGATGGTTCACCTTCATCTCCGAGGGTTCCCCTTCATCTCTGAGGGTTCACCTCATCCCTCTGGCAGTTCATCTTTATATCTGATGGTTTTCCTTCATCCCTGAAGGTTCTCCTTCACCCCTCTGTTGGTTCACTTTCATCTCCCAGCTCAGCTGGGGACAGGCACAGCGAGGATGGTCCCATGAAGGCTGTGAGGATGAGGAGGGCCTGGAGCATCCCCCTACCCAGGGAAGGCTGAAGGAGCTCCACAGTCCTGGTGGGTCCCTTCAGCTCAGGAAATTCTGATCCCAAACCCACAGTGCTGGCTCGGAGCTCGGACAGATCCTGTTCCCTGAGCACTTGTGGACATGGAAGCATTGGCTGGATTCATCCCCATTTCCCCAGGATTTTGTCATTGCAGAGAACTGGAGCAGAGTTCAGGCAGAGTCAGAGCACGGTATTTTTACATGCAGCCTCTCTCTCGCTCCTTTTGACACCGCTTTTCCTTTGGAAAGGGTATTTTTGCCTGGCAAGTGCTAACGGATTACATCAGCCCGGAGCTGGCGTGTGGGGCTTGTGTTCTCTGCAACACTGAATGAAACCAGTGTGAAATGTGAGACCTCTGGGCACAGCAAACCCCACTGCTCTGCTCAGCTCCAACAACAGAGGCACCCTGGAGGAGCTCTGCACAGTCCATGCCCTCACTGCTGTCACCAGTGCTCCATCAGATCCACACAGACCAGGAATCCTCCTCCTCCTCCTCCTCCTCTGGAATGCCCCCAAGTCCAACCCAGCTGCTTTTATCTGCCCCGGGTGACTGAGCTGCTGTTACTCTGGTGAGGATGCAAAGATCCTCATCTGGCTCAGGGAGCTCTGGAGCTCATCCACAGTGCTTTCAAGTGGTGCCACAGACAGTGGGAATGGATGGAACCTTTTATTCCCCACAACAAAATGCCAGACACATTTGGTTTTAAGTGCCAGGAAGCTACTGGATTATGCACTGGATCCCCATGAGATGCCCAGGTCTGGAGCCAGTCTCAAACCTCCCTTCCTCTTTTTTTTTCCCCACTTCCCAACTCAGGTTGGTGGCATGGGAAACCCTCTGGAATGGGGCTGTCACTGAGCAGAGCCTCGTGTGGAATGAATGGTTAATGGGTGCAGTGAAGATGTAATGAGAGAGTTATAAGAGCTTTATTTATGGGCTCTACATTAAAGTGATATCACAGCATTAAATCTTCCCCCCATTAGTGCTGGACTGGATTGAAGCAATCATGGAAAATCTCCCCATCAGTCTCTGAAGAGCCAGGAAAGACGCTGGAGGTGCATCCCTCCCCCAGGCTGGGCTGGGGCAGGCAGCCAGGGCTGCCCTAGAGCTCCAGAGCGTGCCTCTGGAGAGATCCCTGATCTCTCTGACCCCACAGAGGTCACCCCACACCTTCCCCTCCTCTCTGGCACTTTCCTGGCACTTTGGATGCCTGCACTCAGGGTCTGGCCCCCCTCGCCCAGGGAGAGGCACTTGCAGTGGGGAACGGAGCTGCTCAGAGCACCAGGGGACATTTCTGAGCTGGGACCTTCTGAGAGGGACAAAAGCACCGATTTGGTGGTGTGGAAATGTTTCTGTTTTCTCCGGGCTTGCTCTGTCGGTGCTCTCCGTGAGGAAGGTGACAGCAGCCTCCCTTCAGCTGAGGCCTTGCTCAGGGCTTGCAAGGGCTTCCAGGCAACAGGGATCACTTTGGGAAAGTGAAGTAATCCCTGGCTTTGGAATTCCTTTCCAGAATGTGGAATTCCTTAAACCCTATCAGAGCTGGGGGTGTATGAGAAGGACCATTTCATTTGTTTACTGCTACACAACAGTGATGGCTTTTAATAAACTCGAAGCAGAAATTCTTTCAATTTTCTATTTGCCAAAAAGTTCTAAAAGTCCTTTGTGGTTCAGTTTTCCCATGTTTTTTCAGAGCTGTCAACAGAAAGCAAAGATCATGAGCCCTGTAACTCCAGAGGTTCCAGTGCAGGGTTTGCTTTCTGCTAATGGCCTCTTCAAATATTCATCTGAAATTAATGAGGGAATGGATTTCCGTGTTGTGATGTGAGACAATAAACCCAGATGTTCACTCTGCAGCAGCAGGGATGGAAATCCCTGAGTTCATTTCGGCTGCGTTTCCTCCTCAGAGCTGCAGGGACAGTTTGCTGTGGCTGCTTCCTTCAACCCTGCCTGCACTTAGGAAGCAGAAATGAACTGCTCTGCTCTGAAAGCTGGTTGAAAAGAGACTGGAAAGGGACTTTGGACATGGAGGAATGGCTTCCTACTGCCAGAGGGCAGGGATGGATGGATGGATGGATGGATGGATGGATGGATGGATGGATGATGGATGGATGGATGGATGGATGGATGGATGGATGGATGGATGGATGGATGGATGGATGGATGGATGGATGGATGGATGGATGGATGGATGGATGGATGGATGGATGGATGGATGGATGGATGGATGGATGGATGGATGGATGGATGGATGGATGGATGGATGGATGGATGGATGGATGGATGGATGGATGGATGGATGGATGGATGGATGGATGGATGGATGGATGGATGGATGGATGGATGGATGGATGGATGGATGGATGGATGGATGGATGGATGGATGGATGGATGGATGGATGGATGGATGGATGGATGGATGGATGGATGGATGGATGGATGGATGGATGGATGGATGGATGGATGGATGGATGGATGGATGGATGGATGGATGGATGGATGGATGGATGGATGGATGGATGGATGGATGGATGGATGGATGGATGGATGGATGGATGGATGGATGGATGGATGGATGGATGGATGGATGGATGGATGGATGGATGGATGGATGGATGGATGGATGGATGATGGATGGATGGATGGATGGATGGATGGATGGATGATGGATGGATGGATGGATGATGGATGGATGGATGGATGGATGATGGATGATGGATGGATGGATGATGGATGATGGATGATGGATGATGGATGATGGATGATGGATGATGGATGGATGATGGATGGATGGATGGATGATGGATGATGGATGGATGATGGATGGATGAAGGATGGATGGATGGATGGAGGGATGGATGATGAATGGTGGATGGATGGATGGATGATGGATGGATGGATGGATGATGGATGATGGATGATGGATGGATGGATGGATGGATGATGGATGGATGGATGATGGATGGATGGATGGATGGGATCTTGGCAAGGAATTGTTCCCTGGCAGGGTGGGCAGGGCTGGGATGGAATTGCCAGAGCAGCTGTGGCTGCCCCTGGATCCCTGGCAGTGCCCAAGGCCAGGCTGGACATTGGGGCTGGGAGCACCTGGGACAGTGGGAGGTGTCCCTGCCATGGGATGAGCTTTAAGGTCCCTCCCAGCCCAAACCATTCCAGGAATCCGTGATGGCTCAGAGCTTCTTTGCTGGGGAAACTGAGGCACGCCCAGCTGGAAACCCAGGAGCTGAGCCCTGCCTGCTCTCCCTGTGCCCTGCAGAGCCACGGAAGGTTTTCCAGAGGCTGCAGGGGAGCTGTGCCAGCCCCTCTCTGTCCCTCGGTGCGGAGCTCAGCCCTGTGTGTCACAGGCACGCTCTGAGTGTCACCTCCGTGCTCGGGGCAGGGCAGGGACAGCAGGGCTGGCACGGGAGCAGCTCAGGAGGAGCAGAGGGGAGGCAAAGGCTCGGCTGCGCTCGCAGGGACACAAAGTGTGACACGGAATTAGCGGGGATTATGCGGCCCCCGACAGAAGGACACTAATCGCCCTGTCCCACATCAAAGGCTCTCATCAGCGCTAAGCGCCTTAAGCGAGAACAACGCGGCTGTGCCTGAGCGCCACGGAGCCAGGAGAGCCGGGAGAGCTCCGGCTGTGCCCGGGAAAGGGCTCGGGAATGCGGCTGGGAGAGGCTGGGAAAGGATGGGAAAGGATGGGAAAGGTTGGGAAAGGATGGGAAAGGATGGGAAAGGATGGGAAAGGATGGGAAAGGTTGGGAAAAGCTGGGAAAGGCTGGGAAAGGATGGGAAAAGCTGGGAAAGGATGGGAAAGGCTGGGAAAGGTGAGCTCCATCCCCCCCAGCCCTGGGCAGAGCCGAGACGTCTCCTGAGCGGTGGTGGAGGCAGAGCCCCGGTCCTGGGCACAGCCCGGCGGGTTCAGGTACTTCTGAGATGATTTGATGGAGTAGAAACTCCCTCTTTTTCTGCTGCAAAACACCGAGTTCCTGATTGAAATCTTGAGCAGACCCATCCCTCTCCTGCTAAGTGGCTTGTGCTTGCTGGCTGTGCTCAGGAAGAGTTTGATGTGTCCCCTTGGAAAGTGCTAAAATGAAACTTTTCCATTTTCCAGCCTGCAGCAGCCTTGCTTAGAATTCACCATTATTTTTATGATCACTTTTGAAAGTGCTCAAGCTGGAAGTAAAACTTTCCCTTGGGTCTGCAAAACATTTTTTCCTCCAATTTCCAAAAGAAAAAGTTGGTGGTTTTTTTTTTTTTTTTTAATAAACTAGTTTAACAGAATCTTTGATTTTATATTTTAAATTATGCAGCATTACCAAAGAGCCTTGAAACCAATTATTCAAACAGGTCTCTGCTTTCTCCTATGCTAAAGGACAAATCCTGCCCTTGCAGGGAAGAGCAGCTCCTGGAAAGAGAGGGGAGCTTTGCAAACCTCATTTCTCCCCAGAACCTGGGGGAGCAAATGAGCCCTCCTGGCTCAGCCTGTAAAGCTGTCTGATGGTTCTTCCTTCCTTGGCCACTCCAGGTCCATCAGCCTGGGGAAAAGCAGGATCCAAGGAGAGCTGAGAGCCCCTGGCAGGGCCTGGAGGGGCTCCAGGAGAGCTGCAGAGGGACTGGGGACAAGGCATGGAGGGACAGCACACAGGGAATGGCTGCCACTGCCAGAGGGCAGGGCTGGCTGGGATCTGGGCAAGGAATTGTTCCCTGGCAGGGTGGGCAGGGCTGGGATGGAATTGCCAGAGCAGCTGTGGCTGCCCCTGGATCCCTGGCAGTGCCCAAGGCCAGGCTGGAGCCCCTGGGACACTGGGAGGTGTCCCTGGGGTGGCACTGGGGGGGATTTCAGGTCCCTTCCAGCCCAAACCCATCTGGGACTCTGAGATCTCCCTGTGTTCCACAGGCCCCTCTGGTTCAAGGTTGGCTCCGTGCAGGGAGGATTTCTCTGCTCTCCCAGCCCTGGATCCATGCAGGGGCTGCACTTCCACTGCCTGCCCTGGCTGCTCCCAGCCCCATCCAGGTGTGTTCAGAGCTGCCCTGGGCACTCCCTGCCCCTGCTCAGGGGTTGTTATTTGGCCAGTCAAACCCACACTCTTTTATTGAGCAAATTGCTCCCAGGGCCTGCAGGATCCGCAGCTTTGTCAGCTCCACACAATCACACACTTGGAGAAAATGAGAGCTGAGATAGAAATCTGTAGTTTCATCTTGAAATAATGACTTTTTCAATGTCTAAATCTTGTTTTCCTCAGCCAGCCCAGCCCCTGTCTAGACACGCTGATCTGTTCCTTCCTGAGCAGCCAGGCCACCTTTGGCACGGTGGCAGCGCCGTGACCTCCCTGTGCTGTCCCATCCCTTCCCAGCCAAAGTCACATTTCTGCTGGGTGACCTCGGCCCCTCCCCAGGTTTGGTTTTCACAAATGATCCGTGTCCTGCCATGCTGAGCAGCCTGATCTCCACATGTCACATATCATTAGCTTTAAAGTCACCTAGCAAAGACATTTAGTCTGCAGCTGGGTGGAACTGTCTGGCGTGTGCCACTTGTTTTCAGCTCTCAGGCTGTAAGGTCTTCATGTCATGGCTCTGTGCCTCAGTTTACCTTTCTTCCCTACTCATTTAATGGTGGAAACAGATTTTTATTCTACTTTTTTTCTGTGTTTTATTTTAATTTTTCAAGTAGCAGTGCAGCTCTTGGCAGCTGTTTGAGCTTTTACAGACAAACACAGCACCACGTGTGCAAACCCAGAGCAGCCCCAGGCCAGGGGTGTGGGTGGCTCTGCTGCCTGGTGTCCTGCCCTGGTGGAGATTCCTCCTGGGAATTCAGACATCCTCGGCTTCCCCTTCTCCCAGTGCCCTGGGTGCAGAGCTCCGGGAAGGGTGAGTTCAATAACACTTGTAGAAGACATCTGAAGTGGAAAATCGTTTATGAGCTGCAGTTTGGGTGGTGGGGAGGAGCTGTCACAGCGGCTCAGAGCTCCCCTGGAGCTGTCACCTCCTCTGAGCTCTGAGCAGTGGCTGGGCTCCCACCCGGGCAGGATCCAGCTGCAGACAGATCCCTGTCTGCCCAGCCAGGCACAGGGAGAGTCCAGCAGGAGGTTTGTCTGTGGAGGAATTGAGATAAATCACTGACCCCAACAAACTTTCTGTGCACAGCAGCCCAGCCTGGGGACGCTGCTGGGACCTGAGCACCCCGTGGGGACTGGGGCAGAAGGGGGGAATGGTTTTTCCCTCCCAGTTACAACAGCCCCACTCCTGAGCTCTGTGGTGTTCACCACACCTGGCTCAGGGCAAAGCCAGCCAAGCTTTCCATGTCCCCATCCATGGTCCCCAATGCCAGTGTCCCTGTGGAAGGGGTGGAAGGACTGAGGGGTCACGGACGGAGCCAGCAGCGTTTGCTCCGGTGATGAGGAACCCCAGAGCTGCCCCACGGAGCACCCAGCAGTTCCTGCTGCTCCTGGGTGCTGTCTGTGGGCACCTGACACCCTGGGCAGGGGACACGGGGCAGGGGCGGGCTCTGCTGTGGGTGGGGAACGATCCAAGTGTCCTGCATGGTCCGTGTTTCCTGCATGGTCTGTGTGTCCCCATGATCTGTGTGTCCCCATGGTCCATGTGTCCCCATGGTCTGTGTGTCCCCATGGTCTGTGTGTCCTGCATGGTCCATGTGTCCCCATGATCCGTGTGTCCAGCACAATCCATGTGTCCTTTGGCCAGNGGGCGGGCTCTGCTGTGGGTGGGGAACGATCCAAGTGTCCTGCATGGTCCGTGTTTCCTGCATGGTCTGTGTGTCCCCATGATCTGTGTGTCCCCATGGTCCATGTGTCCCCATGATCTGTGTGTCCCCATGGTCTGTGTGTCCTGCATGGTCCATGTGTCCCCATGGTCTGTGTGTCCCCATGATCTGTGTGTCCCCATGGTCCATGTGTCCCCATGATCCCTGGTCCCCATGGTCCATGTGTCCCCATGGTCTGTGTGTCCCCATGATCTGTGTGTCCTGCATGGTCCATGTGTCCCCATGATCCGTGTGTCCCCGTGATCTGTGTGTCCCCATGATCCGTGTGTCCAGCACAATCCATGTGTCCTTTGGCCAGTGGCTGCTGCAGCCAGGGGCTGGCACACGGTGCCACACTGGGTCAGGGGTGGTGGCAGGGCTGGCACACGGTGCCACGCTGGCTCAGCCTCCTCTGTCACCCTCGCAGTGACCTTGGCACTGTTGGGTGTCTGGCGGCCCTGAAACACCCACGGTGTGTCTGCCAGGCTGCAGAGCCCTGGGCAACACTGGTGCCAGCCAGGGGACATCAGCAAGGTCTGTCCCCACTCCTGGCTCAGCAAGGTCTGTCCCCACTCCTGGCACAGCGATGTCCCCACTCCTGGCACAGTGATGTCCCCACTCCTGGCACAGCGATGTCCCCACTCCTGGCACAGTGATGTCCCCACTCCTGTCACAGTGATGTCCCCACTCCTGGCACAGCGATGTCCCCGCTCCTGGAACAGTGATGTCCCCACTCCTGTCACAGTGATGTCCCCGCTCCTGGCACAGCGATGTCCCCGCTCCTGGACAGGCCCGGCTGCCTTTCAGGACAGGCCTTTTTCAAGCTGAAAATCCCATTTTGGGGAAGGTGAGGGAAGCCCTGGCGCTGTGAGCCCACGAAGGCTGATGGAGGAGGGCACAGACAGAGCAGGGCAGGCTCTGGGCTGGCTGGAAGGGGAGCTGAAGGACAAGGACAGCCTGCAAGAGCAGAGCTGGCCCAGACGAGCCAGCAGCAGCATTGGCAGAAGGCTCAGCAGGCTCCCGTGCCTCTGATGCATTTTCACACTGACTTTTTGCATTCTGTTCGTGTTTCTTTCTATTTCTACACCTGGATCGTGGCCAGAATGAAAAAGAAGAAGGACAGATAGAAAACTTAGTGCTTTTCAATTAAACAGGAAGCTCTTTGCCATTGTAAGCGAGCTTATTTAGACATTAAATCAAAATCAAATGCTTGCACTATCAGTGCTGCTCGCAGCCTGATAATTAATGATGGCTCTCCCCAGCGCAAACCCTCGGTGTTCTGTCAGCACCACTGTAAGCTTTGATCGAAAGCTTTTTAAGTAGTTTCAGAAGCTGGATCTGTAAAATAAAAATAACCCAGAGTGGTAATTCTCTGCCCAAGAAATAAATAATAAAGGTTTGGAGTGTTTAAGTGTTGGCTGTCAGCTCATCAGCGATTCCAGCGTCACAGGCTGAGTGAGCAGTGAGGGGAGGAAGGGGTTTCTGGGCACTTAGGTGGGGACTCTTTTACATCCCTCTGCCAGCAGGAAGGAGTTTCAAGGCCGATGTGAATTATTTCTGCCTTTTCCGCACTCTCTGTGGCGGAAAGGGATCTCAGTGCCCGTGAAAATCAGGCTCAGTTGTTATGGAAATACCAGAAACCCATCCCAGCCAGAGCTGCCCATCCCCGGCTGGGAGCTGGGAGGGGATGAGGCAGGAAGGGATGAGGAAGGAGGGGATGAGGAAGGAGAGGATGAGGCAGGAAGGGATGAGGAAGGAGAGGATGAGGAAGGAGAGGATGAGGAAGGAGAGGATGAGGAAGGAGGGGATGAAGGAGGAAGGGAGGCAGAGCTGCTGTCAGGGTGTGCATCAGTCCCTGCTGAGCCAAGGCCTCGGGGCAGGTCCCACCAGGGCAGCCAGAAGTGACCTGGACACCTCTGGGGCCAGAGGCACAGCCTGGGGGCAGGGGGAGCTGGGAGGACTGCAGGAAGGTCAGGAACCTCAAACTGGGCTGTGGCTGGAGGGTGTGCCCTCCTCACCCACCCCTCACCTTCCTGGCGGGCTTTGCACTGTCCCTGTCCCCAGCCAGGCCTTTTCTCAGGGCCTTTCCCCACTCCCTTCAGAGCAGCAGGAGAGCCCTCTCCTGTCTCAGCCCCTGCAATCCCACCTGAGCATCCCCGTCCCAGCCCCTGCAATCCCACCTGAGCATCCCTGCCTCCCTCTCCATCCCCTCCCTGCCCTGCCTGCCCTGCTGGCACAGTCACACTGTCACACACAGTCACACCCTGTTTTCCATCACAACTGGGATCTGCTTCCCTGCTCCCTGCAGCACTGGGGACTCCACTCTGTCCCAGCTCCAGTGCCTGACCAGGAGAAAAGAGATTTAATATCCCTTAAAAAAAAAAAAAATATTGGATACTCCTAATATCCAATTTAACCCTTCCCAGTGCAACTTGAGGGCATTTCCTCCTGTCCTGCCCCGTGCTGCCCGGGATTTTCCTGCTGGTCCAGTGTCACACATCCCACCTGGCACAGGACAGCCTGGGGGGCTCCAGCCTCCCCAAAAGGAACCAGGGGTGCCATGCCCAGGAGTGCAGGGCTGCACCAGCAGGATTGAGTTATTAAGAGCAATTCTGAGTTATTAAGAGCAATTTCTCATGTGCCAGTCACCACATCCCACATGGAAACAGCACCCAGGGTGACACAGAGCAGCCCAGAAAGGCCCCAGTCACCCTCACCCTGCTGAGATCTGCTGTTACTCCTCTTTTTCTGACTCGAATTGGGTTGAAATCTCTGGAAATCATTTAAAAAGCATCTTGGGGCAATCTGAGCATGAGGATCATGGCATGAGGAGTTTGTCATGTTGCCCCAGGCCGCCTGGAAGGATTGCTGGGGGCATGCAGAGCCCCGGATTTGGGGAAGTGACAGCTTGGATGCTGCTCACGCCGAGTCCTCAGCCTGGGATTTGTGCACTCGGGAGTCTGGAGCACACGGAATGTGGAAACTGGGAGTTGTGTGGAGCAGTGGAGGGACAAGAAGCCTGGACTTGTCATCTCCAAGGGTCGTAATCATGGTAATTAACAGTGTTTGTAGGTCCTGGGCTGACTGCAATAAGATTTTACACGGTGCATCTTCCACAGAACGATTTCCATTACTGGGAGCAGATAAAAACTGACACAGGCTCAGAGTGACTCGGGAAATCAATAAACAATAAAACTTAGCATGAAAACAAATAAATTAACCCAATCAGAAGAGACACTGAGAGCCCATCAGACTTGTTAGACAGATGAAGTCAAATGTCACTCCCAGGGCTGAGCAATTGCTCTGGCAGACACGCCAGGCTCCCTTTAAGGATGATTTTCTCAACCTCTTTAGGACTGAGCTTGTTTCCATCTGCCAAACTCAGTCTGAATCAAGCAGAAGGAGACAGACAGGCTCCAAAATACCTCCTCTCCCTGGAAGGGGTTTCTGTGCTCTGCTCTCCTCAGTGACTGGACAGAGGCTCAGGGGCCCTTTGGGGCTGGATGTGCTGCACCCTGAGCTCGGCTCTGCTGCCAGGAACCAGGGCTGAGCCTGGGATGAGTCCCTGCCTGCAGTGGGAGTGGGAACCAGCCTGGATGAGGGATTCACTAATTAAAGTGCTCTCCTGTAATTGCAGGTGAATCAGAGAATCAAGGAATGGTTTGGGCTGGGAGGGACCTGAAATCCCATCCAGTGCCACCCCTGCCATGGCAGGGACACCTCCCACTGTCCCAGGGGCTCCCAGCCCCAATGTCCAGCCTGGCCTTGGGCACTGCCAGGGATCCAGGGGCAGCCACAGCTGCTCTGGCAATTCCATCCCAGCCCTGCCCACCCTGCCAGGGAACAATTCCTTGCCCAGATCCCAGCCAGCCCTGCCCTCTGGCAGTGGCAGCCATTCCCTGTGTGCTGTCCCTCCATGCCTTGTCCCCAGTCCCTCTGCAGCTCTCCTGGAGCCCCTCCAGGCCCTGCCAGGGGCTCTGAGCTCTCCCTGGAGCCTTCTCCTCTCCAGAGCAGCACCCCCAGCTCTTCCAGCCTTTCCTCACAGGAAATACCTGATTATAACCTTCACCTCTGGCTCTTTCCCACACAAACCCAGCTTCAGTCCCTGCACAAAGCTGTGAATTTCCTCTGCTTGGATTCCTCATTCCGGCCCTCCCAAGGTGGGCACCTCTGGTCCCCATCCCTCCCCTCACAGCTGGGCTGGGACCCTCCCCTCCCATCCTCTGGGATGGCAAACATTTGAAATGAATCATTGAATTCCAGCTGGACTGTGCCCGGCCGGGCTGTGCCAGGTGCTGCTGTCACACAGGGAATGCTCTGAGGCACTTCCCAGCAGCACAAGAAATCATTTTTTATTGCCTATAATTATGTGTTTCTAGCTAAATTAATCACTGGGGTAGATCTGGGTTTGGTACAACAGAACTGCACCAGGCTGAGTTTGACCCTCTGGCTTTGTGTGAGCTCAGCTTAATGATGTTAATTATGGGGGGAGGGAGGAATAATCCAGGGGTTAACAGGGCTGGGGCTCTGCAGCAGAGCTGGCTGGGAAAACTGCAAAAATATTTGGGAGTTGGCTTGACAAGAATGGTGTTTTCTGCAGCTTTTTAGCAAAAAAATTAAACCCAGACTGGAATAAAAACTGTTCCATTCCAGATGAAAGATTCATCTGTTTTGGTGGGTTGTGGGGTCTCTGCTGTGCAATTGCTGAGGAAAATGCTGAGAACAGAATCCCATTTCCAGAGGAAATGTCCCAGTGCTGTGATCAGGGAGTCACAGAGGGGGCAGAGCCCCGAGCTGCAGGGCAGAATCAGCCCTGGCTGCCGGGATGTCCTGGACAGGGAATTTGGGGTTTGGGGCCACCTCGCCTGTCCCACCTTGGCTCCAGAGCTCCAGGAAGGGCCTTTCCAGGAGAAGTTCCAAGGAAAAGGAAGTGTAAATCCGTGTTTTCCACCAGTGGGTGGATAACCCATAAAGTGTTTGTGTCTAATCTGAGGCTTTGTTTAGATCAGTTCTTCTGGATTTTGACCTTTTCATTCTTAACTGGTTTCTGTCTTTATAAGTTCAATCAAATTTTAATTGGAAAATCAGCTTTAAAAGTAAAGCAGAGCTTTAAATCAAGAGAATGTTGAAAGAGGAAGTTTTGGACTTCAGAACTTTCTGAACACTTAAAATTCCAGATAAATCAAAATGGACTTTTTCCTTTGAAAACTTTTGGCTCCAGCACATCAGCATTTCTCCATGGGGGAAAAGATGAGGGAATTTCCTGGGCAACTTCCCAATATTTCTGGTACCTGCAGTAGCTGTTTAAAACCCTTTCACATCCTTTCTCCCTCCCACACACACTGCTGAGAAATAAATCCTTTGGAAATGGAAATCAGGCTTGAAGTAAACAGATTAGTAATGGTTATTTGGTAACACTTTATTAATTAAATGTCCTAAATACATTTAAACCTAGGCATTTAATTTAGATTTATTGGGATAATTTAGATTTATAAGAATCGTTATTATACCTTAAGTACAGTAAATGCCAATTGATTTTTATAGACAATATTTACTGAGGTGTAACCACAGTGCAAAATTTAATTATCTCCATCCTCAGCTAAAAGGACAGGACAGAGGGTTCAGCCCCAGGACTGCTGGGGGCTGCCAGGGCTGGGAGCTGCTCCTGCTGCTCCGACCTTGGGGTGCTGAGCTCTGCCCTGTCCTGTGCTTCCAGATCCTTCCCAGGAATGCCAGGAGCTCCACAGGCACTTCTTAAGAGAAAAATCTTTAACTCGTGGTTCCCCTGGAGAGGAGAAGGCTCCAGGGAGAGCTCAGAGCCCCTGGCAGGGCCTGGAGGGGCTCCAGGAGAGCTGCAGAGGGACTGGGGACAAGGCATGGAGGGACAGCACACAGGGAATGGCTGCCACTGCCAGAGGGCAGGGCTGGCTGGGATCTGGGCAAGGAATTGTTCCCTGGCAGGGTGGGCAGGGCTGGGATGGAATTGCCAGAGCAGCTGTGGCTGCCCCTGGATCCCTGGCAGTGCCCAAGGCCAGGCTGGAGCACCTGGGACACTGGGATGGGATGGGATGGGATGGGATGGGATGGGATGGGATGGGATGGGATGGGATGGGCTTTAAGATCCTTTCCCACCCAAAACCCTCTGGGATTTTAAGGGTGCCAAGCACTGGGCCCGCAGCAGGACCAGCCCTGTGCTGACACTGCACCCTCACTGTGGGTACCAACTGCAGAACTGGTGCAGAACAGGGCCACAGCCTCGGAATTCCTGTGGAGAATGACCAGGCAGAGGAATAGAGAGAGATAAATCTCCTCACACACACAGACACTGTGCTGAAAATGAAGATGGTTCTGTTGTGAGTGTTCCGAGGAGCACGGAGCGCTGGGAACATGTTCCAAATGTCAAACGGATTATACTCCAGCGCCCTTATTGTTTCGTATAATTCTCATCTAATGTCACCCCTGGCAACAATAACACAATATTCACTTTGATGTAGCCTCACTGAATATTTTTAAGCAATGAGGAGATTGCCAGGGGGAGCAGAGGGAGGAGGGGCAGGCGGGGCGGGGGCTGCTCCTGCGCCCTGCATGGGGGTGGCAGAGCAGAGCCCCAAATTAAATCCATCAGGAAGATTGAGTTTGCAGTTCCAGGGGCCCTGACACCTGTGCTGCTGCAGCCTGGGCAGGCTCAGGATGGAGTTTTAATCAGGAGGTTAGTCTCTGCTGGAATGCAATCAGGGAGCCCTGGGCTGGGAGCAAACACATCCCAGGAACCCAGGGAAAGCAGAGGCAGGGACGTGGAGGGGGACAAATCATCTGAATTTCTCCAGGCTGAGCAGAGCTGTCACTGGCAAGGTCAGGCCAAAGCGAGCTGATTCCACGGGAAGGAAGGAGAAAATGCCTGCAAAGGTGGAAAGTGCCAAGAGGCAGCGTGGGCTCGTCCTCTGTTATTTGATTACTCCCCTGACCCAGAGGTTCCATGAAGTTGATTCACAGAGCCAGCAGGCAGATCCTCCTGCTTCCAGGAGAATTCCCCCACCCTGTGCAGCAGCCCCAGGGACCAGGGGGCACAGGGGGACAAGGAAAAGCTCAGCTCCCCCTCCTTGGTGACCTCCAGCTGATGGCACGGATAACTCTGCTGGAATCTCTCTGGATACATCCCCTTCCTGATCTGCACAGGGGCAGCTCAGAGCCACCCTGTGCCCTGGGGGATGCCCTGGGGGATGCCCTGTCCCTGCCCTGGATGATGCCCTGTTCCTGCCTTGTCCCTTTCCTGGGTGATGCCATGTCCCTGCCCTGTCCCTGCCCTGGGCGATGCCCTGGATGATGCCCTGTCCGTGTCCCTGCCCTGGATGATGCCCTGTCCCTGCCTTGTCCCTTCTCTGGGTGATGCCCTGTCCCTGCCCTGGG
>VXBI01008021.1:100042-120915 GCA_013397375.1 Toxostoma redivivum | reverse complement strand
AACGGCAGAGAGCAGAATAAGAGAAGAGGAGAGGAGAGGAGAGGAGAAAATGGGAAAAGCTGCCAGGTCGGAATTCCAGAGGCAGAACCCTCAGACAAGAGACAGGAGCTCTGGAGGGTCAGGGAGGTCTCTGTGCAAATGTGGGGTGCAGCAAAGGGCTAAAACTGTCCCCAAAAAGCCCTGGGAATGCAAATGCTTTGGGATCAGCATCACCCATGGATTTATGCATCTCTTTTCGAGCTGTCCCTCACAGATAAATGTCCAGGATCTCACTTCACTTCTGCTCCAAATCCTTCCTCCCCCTTGCTGCTGCTGGCAGCACCCAAAAATCCCCCTGCCAATGTTTTGTTGAGGGCAGGGAGATTGGGAAAGAAAATAATTTCTCTGCCCTGGCTATTTTTGCCATGTTAAACACTAGAAAGAAATGCTATTATGAATATACCACAATTCAGACTCATCCCTGAGCAGATTTCACTTTGGTGGGATAAATTTATCCCCATTGGATTTCAGAGCCAGCCGCGCCTGGGACCTAATGAATCCAACCAGCTCAGGATAACAATAATTTCTACAAATCTGCTTATCTGGGCTAAATGTTTATCCCTTTAGCTGCAAACCTCTTGATCCCAAATCATTGTTATAAAACATAAGCAGGGAGTGTCTGCACGAGCCTATAATTGAAAGGCACTTATTTGCTCAGCTGCTCAGCACAAACGCAGGGATTGAAGTGCTGTTACCTCCAGATCCCCCCATTTGATTCATTCCTGCAAAATAGCACAGGGGAGGCTCTAAAATCGCTGCTTGTGAACAAAGCAGCTGCAGGTACTGGCTGAAAGCCGTGTGGGGAGCGAGGCTCAGGAGCAGAACAAACCCCAGAGCAGCAAACACAGCCCCTGCACAAAGCTGGGCAAACCTGGCAGAGAGGAAAACTGCCTGGGCTGCATCGCTGCCTGATCGGAGAGCAGGGAGGAGAAATGCTGATTATGGGCTGTAATTAATCTGCTGGGGCTGGCTCAGAGCACTTCTGGCTTCAGTTGCAGCATGTGGAGAGGAGGGATGGGGCTGACAGAGTGGGAGCATTCCCATTATGGGGTTGGCCTGAACAGTCCCACACAGCATCCCAAGGGATGAAGGACAGGAGGACTTTGCAAAGGGGACCTGCTCACTGGCACTGTGGGAAAGCCTTTGTGGCAATGCCAGGATCATAAAATAAAACAATCACAGAAGGGTTTGGATTGGGAGGGACCTTAAATCCCATCCAGTGCCACCCCTGCCACAGCAGGGACACCTCCCACTGTCCCAGGTGCTCCCAGCCCCAATGTCCAGCCTGGCCTTGGGCACTGCCAGGGATCCAGGCGCAGCCACAGCTGCTCTGGCAATTCCATCCCAGCCCTGCCCACCCTGCCAGGGAACAATTCCTTGCCCAGATCCCAGCCAGCCCTGCCCTCTGGCAGTGGAACCATTCCCTGTGTGCTGTCCCTTCATGCCTTGTCCCCAGTCCCTCTCCATTTTTCCTGTAGCTCCTTCAGGTAATGGAAGCCCAAAGTTAGGTGACCCCAAAGCCATTTCTTCTCCAGGCTGAACAATCCCGGTTGTCTCAGCCTTTCCTGGTGGGACAGTCTCCTGCAGCCTCTGTAATCCCAAAATCCCAGTGATTGCAGCTCTCCCAGAGAAGGAGGGGCTGTGGAGGAGCCAGTTTAGTGCAGGGCCAGCTCCAGTAGGATGGGGATTGCAGGGTCACCCTTCACAATGGGAATGCAGCAGCTAAAGAAGAGATTTTCCCTGGGAACAGGGCTCTGCCCCAGGCTGGCACTGCTGCCCCTGAGTGCCAGCCTGGCCTGCTGGGCACTGGGAGCAGCAGGGACAGCAGTGGCAGATGGCCCAGTATTTACCATTATTTCAGGTGCTGGACCTCGGTTATTCCAGCTCCAGAGCCCAGCAGTGAAACCTTGGCTTTTGCTCGTGTGTCACTTGGCAATTTGTCTCCATCCAATATTGCTTCAGTAGCGTTCAGATAAACAAATTAAGGGAGGAGAAAGCAACAAATGCAGCTTAAGACTAATTCCCCTCCACCCCCTGAATCACTGAGGGCCTTGAAGAGTGTTCAGAGCCAAGTTACACTTCAGTGCACAGGATTTAATTTGCATCTGCCAACTTCAGAAGGGGGATTTAGTCAGACAGGGCATTTGCATGCCATAAAAAGAGCTGATCTCTAATTAAACTAATATCATGTTTGAGTTTCTGCAGCGATAACGGGGAAGACAAAACACGCAGGTCTTGGCAGGGGGAAGGAGCAGTCTGGGAGCACAGGAGGGAACAGCTCCTCTAAAACCTGCCAGACACAGAGGGGGCATTTCAGGGTGGTGGGAGGGTCCTGTGCTAGAGAGAGAAATCGTTTCCTGGTCCTTCCAGAGTCTCTGCAGTGTTCACACCCAGGAAATGCACCCAGGTGTTGGGAAGCTCCCTCAGCAGAGTGTGACAGCACCAATTCCTGGCAGGAGCAGGATGATTTCCTGGAAAAAAAATTAAAATCCCTTCTCTTCTACATGATCTGGCATTTCTGGGAACATGGAGTCAAATCAGCTTTCTAATTTTACTCTGCAGCCTCGATTAGGACACAGCTTGGGGTATGTCCAGGATTTTCAGCAGTCACTGAGTGAGAGGGAGGTGAGGGTTTGCCGTGAAATCAAATAACTCCTGGTGTTTCTCCACAGCCCAGCATTCCCAGGCCACCACTGGAAGGATGCTGAGGAGTCTGACAGCCAGAATCCATTGAACAAGTACACAAAACATCAAACAACTAAGTAGAGATCTGTTTTAGAATTGTCTTTGGCTGTGCTGGATCAATTTAGGTTTTGAACAATTCCTGCAAAGAGGAAACTCTTCCAGGGCAGCTCAGCCACAGGAGACAGATGGGTTTCTTACCTGCCATCAAAGAGTCAGGAAAATCAGTAAACTCTGGCAATTCTTGCCTCAGATCAATGGATTTTGGGGCCAGGGAGGAACACAATTACAACATCAAGTCTTATTTCCTGCTCCAGTTTCCCTGAGTGATTCTTTCCCTGAGGCTGGGGTTGAAGCAGGAGGAGCCTTTGAGAGGGACAGCCCCCTTGATTCAGAGACAACCCAGGACAGAGCAGGAGCCTCCTCCCCGTGAGCCCTGCAGGGAGAATTCACTGCCTGCCCCAAACCTGGCCGTGCATTTCCTGCTGCAGTTCTTGCAGTGTTCATCTCTGAGCTGCTGGAAGCGTGCTGGGCCTGGCAGCTCCTGCAATCACACATGGATGTGACTGGGATCCTTCTCCTCCCAGGGGAGCTGTGGCTGCCCCATCCCTGGCAGTGTCCAAGGCCACGCTGGAGCTCTTCTGTGCATTCCATACCCCAAATCTCCAGCTGGTGATGGCAAGGCCAGCTCCACGCCAATTTTCAGATCATTTTTTATTTCTTTCCAATTCAGGTGCTCCTGGCTTGCAACACATACCCAAGCAAACATCCCCTGGCACCTCTCTCCCAGGAAACAGATGCACGTGGATCAAACCATGTTTATTTTTTCCCTGGTGACTCAGGGCTGTGCATATGCCACCATGTGTGGCATTTCCCACTCCTCAAAGAAAGCAAACTCCCACATGACATTAAAGCTTGGCTTTGGAGGAGTTTAGTGTTTTAAAGATAGAAGCACCCAAGCAAAACATGCTTTGGACAGAAGTAAAGCAGGTAACTTTTCAAGGTGAGGGGATTTGTGTGGTCGGGTTCTGATCCCAGCGATCCCCAGCTGGGCTAATCCCCTGCAAAGATAAAAGCTCCTGCTGGCCCTGCTGGAGAAAACAAGTTCTCCCCTGGCAGAAGGCAGCTCTTAACAACCCCCGTAGTAATCCAAGCCTCCCAGACTCTCGGGGTTTGTGTTTCCTGAGCTGTGACAGCAGCAGTGGGGTGCTGTGACTGTGGAGGGCAGAGGCCACCCCTCCCCAGGGGACCTCACCTTCCCTGGCACCTTGGGAAGTTCCTGCATCCCACCTGCTCATCCCTGTGGGAAAGGAGGGCGTTCTCCTCAGGCCTGCTCTAAGGGGAAAAGAAAAAGAGTTTGAGCAGAGCTTTTTCAGTCTCTCAAAGATAAACAGACAAAGCCCCTCCTGGCTCCCCCACCTTGGACTTGCAGCTCAAACCCCCCAGACCAAACCACAAGTGTCACCCAGAGCAGAGCCACAAGGACAAAAACCTTCCCTTGTTTTTTAGCTCCCCAAACATCCCATGGAACTGGGAAAGGGGAGGAAATCCTGTTGTTATGGTGCCACAGCCAGGCTCCCAAGTGGAGTTTCCTTGCTAAATAAATAAACAAACAAACCAAACGGAATTGTGATCCTGGCTCAGTGAGCCTTCAAAATTACCCAAACACAGAAAGTTCCTCAAGAGCAAGGGGGATAAAAAAGGCAACTCAACCACATGTTCTGCATCCTCAGGCTCCTGTTTCACAGGCTGGGACTGCTGTAGGGGATTATAAACCAGCTGGAGTTCACAGCAGGAGCAGGGCATGTGGAGGGGAGGAAAATACCTGTACAAGTGCAAGTGACTTCAATTAGCTGGGCCTGGGCTCCAGAAAGAGGCAAAGGAGCCACACTGGAGGGATAAAGGGCAGGGCTGGAGGGCTTTGTGTTCCCTGTTTGAGTCAGGAATCTGCAAATGCCATGGGCAGCAGAGGATCACAGTCAGGGAATGGTTCAGGGTGGAAAAGATCTTTGAGATCATCAAGTCCAGCCGTGGAGCAGCAGCACCACCATGGTCACCCCTGTCAGGAGAATTAATCCACAAACAATGGAGGTTTCTGTCCAAAAAGGAGACAGAGGAGTCCTTTTACTTGATTGGAATAAAGGGAGAGGCCATGGGACATTCCCCTGGAATCTCTCAGATTTTTGGAGGACTCCCCTCCCTTTTTATTCCAATTTCCCGGCTGCAATTCCCTCTCTCTTTCCCCATGAGAGGCACAGACTTCCCAAACCCCTGATACCTGAGATTCCTTTCTAATATAAACCCCTCCCTTTTAAATTTTAATTCTTATAGAATTCATGGGTTTCCCCCATTGCTTCTTTCATCTTTCAATATCCAGTTTCATTTATCAGCAAACCTGCAGTTTGTTAAAATATCTTTTTCCATTCATCAATCAGTGGAATCCATCCCATTGTTTCTTTTATCTCTCAGTGCTGGTCTTATCTACCAGCAGACCCACAGCTTGTTTGGAAAGACAAATCCAACATTCCTCTCACCCCTAATGCAGGTCCTGAGTGCCACAGCCACACTTTCAGCAGTGGTGACTCCAGCACTGCCCCGTTCCACTGCTTGGCTGCCCTTTCCATGAAGGAATATTCCTATGATCTCATCCAAGCCTTCCCGGGTGTGACTCGAGGCCATTCCCTCTCGTTCTGCCATCCTGGGATGCTGCACCCAGCCCGGGATCTGCCTCCAAACCCCTTCAGAGGCTCGGTGGTTCACGGGACAGGCACTGAGGTGCTGGATGATGGATCTGGGCTCCCTGGGCCAGCCCAGAGCACGAGGGGAGGCAGCAGAGCTTGGATTCCTCACTCCACAAACAAAGAGCTCTAAACAGAGCTGGGCACTCTCAGCTCCTCCAGCATCATGGAAAAGAGCCCAGAGCCTCTGGGCTGTGACATCTCACCTGTCCCTTGCCAGCTGCCAGGAGAATCCCAGCAGCAGCTGAGCCAGCCCAGGTGTGACACCCGGCATCTGCTGGCACCTGCAGCTGCCACTGCACCCTGCCAGAGCTTGGCAGGCGCTCCAGGGGCCGACTGTGCACCAGGAAATGGAGATGGGACTGAGCGCTGATCCACAGGGGCTGCGATGTCAGCAGGGAGCAGGAGGGGCTGGCAGCACCTCCCGGGCCTGGAGAGGGGACAGGAGGAGTGGGGACAGCAGGGACCGATGGGCACAGTGCCACCGGCAGGGAATGGGGAGCCAGGCAGGAGCTGGGACAGGAGGGGGACCCCTGACAGGAGGGGGATTCCTGACAGGAGGGGGACCCCTGACAGGAGATGGATTCCTGACAGGAGGTGAATTTCCTGACAGGAGATGGATTTCCTGACAGAGTTGGATTCCCTGATGGGCTCATCTGATGCCCTTGCCCTGCTGGGGCTCCTGTTGAGATCTGCCCAGCAAAGCTTAAATATTTGGGAGGTTGACATTTCTGGTGGTCTAGAGAAGAACAGAAAAGGTGTATATTCAGTTCCTAAAAGGTCCTAAAATTTGTGGCCTCACACCAGCCTTGACTCCCAAGGAACAAAGCCCAGATATTTCATTTTCTGCAGGATCAGCTCTGTTCTGACCCCAGCCCTGTCTTTACTCCACCAAAATTCACGAGTTCCAGTAGATTTATTTAAAAAGCAAAGGAAGAATCAGGAGGAACTCATCCAATGTGCTTTCCAGCCTTGGGCTCATCCCCTCTGCTGGAGACCTCACCAGCCCTTCATTGATTAACAATCAGCAGGATCAGGTCTCCTTTTCATGCGGAAAATATCAAAATTGGGGCTTTCACTGCTGCTCGTGTTATCTCCAATTAACTGCGCTGACATGATTTGTTCTCCCACCGCCTTTGTTGCATAACTAATCACAGCCAATAAATATAAACACAAAAAATAATTAGCTGGAATCAGCTTGCTGCCCGTGCCAGACACAGCCCAGCAGCAGCAGGGAGGACACGTGCTCTTCCTGACGTGATTCCAGTTAATTTTTCCTTCCATTTGGGCTTTTATTTCCTGCTTTGGGTGAAGGCAGGGGCTGAAGGTGCCTCTGAAGGGCTGCAGCCATGGTAACACACCCAGACACAGGATATTGGCTCTCCAGGTGATTCGGGGATTAATTCTGTGTCAGTTCTGGTTATCACCTTGTTCCAGGAGATCCCAACATTCTGACATTCCCAGAGCAGATGTCTGGGAATTAATGAAATAGAGAGAGGAGTCTCCAGCAAGGGCTTTGACCTGCAAGGGGGGAGGATGAGCAGAGACCCTGGTGCTGCTCCTTGTCCTTCAGAGCACTGAAGGTGCCACCCCAAGGACTCAGGTGGTGCCACCAGCCTGGGAGTGGCACTGGGTGGGGACAGGACATTGCTCCCCTGAGCTGCTCCCAAACTAAGCTGGGATGGGCTGGCTCAGGAGGACTGGGGAGGAAAGGGATGGCAGGGTTGAAGGATTGTCCAAATCCACCAATTTCCGTGGCATTTTCTGCAGGAAGTGGAATTGTTTCATCTCAGTGCTGTCCCAAATCTGTTGTATCAAGACAGTAAATCTGAAATTTTTTCCTGTGTTCTTGTTGTGCTTCATTTCTCTGGATCAATCTTATTATCCCATAATTCACATTGTCTCACCCTTCACATTTCATATTACAGTGTTTAGGATCATCTGAAAAACATTTTTACTCTGTTAGAATGAGAAGCTCTGAAATTGGAGCAGCGTTAAAACAAACTCTCCTTGCAATGTCCAATATGGAAAATGTTCCCAAGTCCTGAGTCACTGTTCAATACTGTATTAGTATTAGTATTAGTATTAGTATTAGTATTAGTATTAGTATTACCTCCACAACTCCCTGACAGGAGGGTGCAGCCAAGTAGGGGTCAGGCTCTGCCCCCATGGAAAAACAGGACAAGAGAAAAAGGCCTCAAGTTGTTCCAGGTTGGATATTAGGGAAAATTTCCTCCTGGAAAGGGTGGTCAGGCAGTGCTGGAGTCCCCATCTCTGGAGGGATTCAAAAGCTGTGTGGATGTGGCACTTGGGGACATGGCCAGTGCTGGCCTTGGCAGTTGGACTCAATGATGGATCCCGGAGGGTTTTTCCAACCTTTCCAATGATTCTCTCATTCCATGATTATTCAGGATTTTCTCTTCCCTGAACCAGCAGTTCAGGGAAGTTCAGTGGGAAGTGATACCATTTCCCCACAAATGGAGACTCCATTTTCAAAGTAGTTTGTTTGTCTGGGATTTTGTAGGGCAGCATCAGGAAGGTTTGGGAATGGGTCCCTGGGATCTCCCACATTCCCTTTCCTGGATTATGCCATTCCCAAGGTGAAGCACTTGGCAGGATTTCACAACACTCTTTTTATTTCCCCTTTTTTGCTGGAGCACTTTCATTTCCATAATTTTCCCACCTGGCAGTAAGAACCTGGATAACACAGGCACAGAGAGTTCAGGGGGACTGGTGACCCCAGGGCTTTCAGAGACTCCACTCAGGATCCTTCCAGCCCCAAATGCTTTGGGCAGCATCCAGAGAAGACAAGGAATCCTGCTCTTTCCCAGACCCCGCCTCTCCATTTGGAATATCCACATGTGTCCCCAAAATCCTGCTCCCCACCCCTCAGATCATGGGCAAGTTTAAAAATGTGAAGTCATCAGAGCTTTTGAGATGTTTCTCTCAGCAGCCTGCATGCAAATACATGCAAATAGATGTAAAAAGGAGGCCCTGCCTCAGCCGGGTTATTAAAGGAGCTGCTGCTCCTAAGAGGATTTTCCTAAGAAGGATAAAGATCCCCCAACACCCATTACAGCCCAGCTCCTGCAAATTACACCAAACACAGGCTTGTTATCCTGACAGAGCCTGCGAAGGGATGGAGCAGGGCTGAAGCTGCTTCTCCACACTCCTCTCCCTCTCCTCTCCATGGCTGCAGCAGCTGGGAGGGCAGCAGGGCAGGGGAGGGCTCAGCTCCAGGGGCTGCAGCGTTCCTGGGGCTCCTGCTCCAGCTGAGGGTGGCACAGGAGCAGCCCAGGCTGGTCCCTGCAGGGGCTCTCCAGGAGCTGCTGGGAGCAGGGGCTCTGCACAGCTGGGGCAAAACCAACCAGCACCTGCTGCTCTGGGGCAGCTTTATCCTCCAAAAGCATCCCAGCAGTTCAAATTCCCACCAGTTAAACCATGCCTCAGTTAAACCTTCCCACCAGTTAAACCAACCCATCATTTAAACCATGCACCAGTTAAACCATCCCACCAGTTAAACCATGGACCAGTTAAACCATCCCACCAGTTAAACCATGGACCAGTTAAACATTCCCACCAGTTAAACCTTCCCAGCAGTTCCCTGAACCCTGCACAGGGCCAAGTCATCAAACAGTTTTCTCCCTCCCCTCAAAATATTATTTATTCCTTGTTCCTAGAGAAAAGGAAGCACTGGGAGGTGGTGGATCAGGCCTTGGGGATGTTCCCATGTGGGAATGCCCTGTGTGGGAGCTCTGGTGCCATCTCCCTCCCAGCTGGCACTCTCCAGCAGAGCCCTCACACGCTGCTGGGCAGGGACTTTCAGTCTGGGCTGTGGGGATGGACACAGCTCGTAGTGGAAGTGGCTCAGATCTCTTCAGAAAGGTTTGTCCTTGAGGTTTCTGCTCCAGCACTCAGGAGCCTCCTGCCTTTCAAAGCTTGGCAGGATTCAGTGACACACCAGGAGCTTAACACGATTACCCCAACTTCCACTCCCTTTCCTTAGACCTCACTCCCAGGGGCTATTTGTAATTTGCAGTTGGAGTTTATTCACTGTCTTTGAACAAAGAAATCTGATTTTTTTTCTTTTAGTCTCCTCTTAAATCCTGACAGGTTAAAAAAAAAAAGAATTAAAAACTCTTAATGCTTTCATGAGAAGCTAAAATTCTCATGGAAAAGGAAATACTTTTGGCAAGCTGAAGAGAAGAATTATATCAGAGCTGAAGGAAAAATAAATCTTTGACCTGTTTCTGTAATTGTTGCTAATTCATTGTTATTTTTATCATCCCTGTCCGTGACAGGGCCCCATTGCAGCAGGCTCTGCATGAACACCACCAGCAGTAAAATCAGGTGACAGCATCCTGCAGGATTGCTCCAGCAGTGCCAGGCCCGGGCCTGGAGTCCTGCTGGATCCTTCAGTGAAAGTTCTCTGCTCCAACAGGGAAAAATATCTTTAATTGCCACGTGGGATGAGGCTGCTTGGCCTTTGATGGCTCCTCTGAAGGATGGATTTCAGCAGCCACGTCTGCAGCAACAAAATCCCGACGTAAATACAACTGCTCCCTGTCGGCCTGCACTGAGCATTAATTAAGGGAGCCAAGCAATGCCCACATTTTGTCAGAGAGCAGGAGATGTAACGAGGCTCCCAGGTAATGAGTTCCACTCGCACGTACAGCAGCTCCCTGAAATAATGAGCTTTGGAAACAATCGGAGGTGCTGCCTGGATATTGATGTTAGGAACTCGCTGACCCTGCTGCAGGCAGGTTGTGCTTTTGACAGAGCATCTCCCCTTCAGCCTGGGCTCCCTCTCCTCAGGGCAGGGCTGCAGCAGTGCAGAGCAGCCCCGGGAGCACAGAAATCCTGCCAGGCTCTGCTCCAGGAGCCAGAGCCTTCTCCTCAGCCTTCATCCTCGGCAGGGTTTTGTAGGATAAATCCCAGCCTGGCCCCTACCCCCCTGTTGTGTAGCAGGGGGGGACTGTGCCTCTGGGTCACTTGGACGTGGTTCTTGAGGTAAAAGTGGTTCCAGCTCCCCGAGGATTCTCCCTGTCCCTCTCCCTGTGCCAGAGGGACCCAGCTCCGAGCGGGGCCCTCGTGTCCTCAGCTCCAGAGGCCACATCACACCGAGAGCTCTTTCTCCCCATTTCCCAGGGAAAGGCTGGAAAAGTCCTGTTTGCCCATTTCCCTGGTGCTGAAAACCCCACAGCCCTGCATGGGCCATTCCCTGGAGCGTGGCCAGGGCAGGGAATGGGGCTGGGAAGGGTCTGGAGCCCCAGGAGAGGCTGAGGGAGCTGGGAAGGGGCTGAGCCTGGAGAAAAGGAGGCTCAGGGGGGCCCTTGTGGCTCTGCACAACTCCCTGCCAGGAGGGGACAGCCGGGGGGGTCGGGCTGTGCTCCAGGGAACAGGGACAGGAGGAGAGGGATCGGCCTCAGGCTGGGCCAGGTGAGCTCAGGGGGGATTTTGGGAACATTTCCTCATGGAAAGGGCTGTCCAGCCAGGACAGTGGTGGAGTCCCCATCCCTGGAGGGATTTAACATCCCTGTGGATGTGGCACTTGGGGACATGGGTTTGGGGTGGCTGTGGCACTGCTGGGTTAAAGGTCAGATTCTTTGATCTTGGAGGGTCTTTCCAACATCATGGACTCCGTAATTCCATGAAAACTGTCCCTCCCAGCAGCAGGGCTGTACCCAGGCATTCCTGTGTGGATTACAGAGGCAGGAGCAGATGGAGTCTCCTGGGAAACAAAGCCCTGTAAGGACCCACGGAGAGGACACCCAGGGACAGAGCAGAGCTCAGCTCCTGCATGGAGGCAGCTGGAACAAATCCAGGGCTCTGACCCAGCCCAGCTCTGAGCCAGCAGCGTTTTTAGAGCCCTCTCTGAGCTGCTCCCACTCTGTGAGCTGCAGATAAGAGGAGTGAGATGGGACGTGGTCGTTTGGCTGTGTGACAGCTGAGATCTCCAGCCCTGGCTCCTGTGGGTGCAGCACATCCCAGCCCTCCCGGAGCCCCTGGAATTCCAGCAGCCTGGAATGCAGCAGGAGCTGGGTCCCACCGGCCTCTCCCCACCCTCACTGCAGTCAGGGTTGATTACAAACACTCTCTAAATATTTTTTTCCTTCCCTGTGCTGCTCTAATCCACAGAGGCCCCTCAGCTTGGATGTGCTGCCTGTTGCTCTCTGCAACCTCTTCCTCTCTCTCTTTTTTCTCTCAGTAGACAAATTAAACCATTTCCAGGCACATTGCAGAGGATTATTTCAACAGAGAGACTCAGGGCTGTATTCCCAAAGCAGGAATTACTGCTGGCTCTGGGGAGGGTGGCCGGTTCCAGCCCCAGTTTGCAGAATTTCCACCTGTGCAAAGCCAGTCTGGCAGGACCTGATCCCCCAGTACATCCCAGGGCTGGTTCCACACTGTCCTGACAGCAGGGTCAGAGTTACTGGGGGGAAATACCCAGAGTTTTAACTGTTGGCAGGGAGATGAACAAAATCACAGCTGAAAACACAACATTTCTTGTGATTTCCCTCAGTTTTCAGTTGGTTCATGCAATTTTTTCAGGCTTTGGCCATTCCCAACCTTGGCATTCTGTGAAAAGCTGCTTAAAACCTAATCCAGATGTTATCCCAGAACAGTACTGAGGTGTATATATATCCACCCATATATTTACAACAAAAGATTGCTCAACCCCTAAGCCATCCTGCAAATATCCCTGATGGAAATCCTGCTTTGCCAGCCCCCTGCTCCAGTGTCTGTTAACAAATTGTTGTGTCATGAATTCCAATCCACTGCTGTCTGCTCTGTGCAAGATGGACAAAGAGATGAGATTGTTTCCTCCTTCCACAGAAGCCTCTTCAGCTGAAACAACTGCAGTGCAGCTAATGCAGAGTTTTTACAGGGCTGGGTACATCTGATCCCATCTGTATTCTCCAGGAAGAAAGCAGATTATATTTTTCACCACAACAATGAGCGTTCCTGTCACAGTGAGCACTTCCAAAAGGAAAACAAGGCCTGTGCTGACAATGGCTCTGTTTCATTCATCAGTTCCCAGTCCAAAGGCTCTCTCCCAACAAAACCCTGGGAGAAACAAAAGGCAGGGCCTGTTTTACGCCAGGCTGGGCTCAGCAGTGCCAGGAGAGGGTCAGGGCTCCAGCAGCCCCCAGCTCATCACCAAACAACGCACAGAGACTGGGAAAGGGAATTTAATGAGGAAGGGAGAAGAGTGCAAAGAATTCAGACAAGCAAGGAGAGACAGGAGCATCTGGTATGTTACAGCTGTTGGAGGAAAAAGTGTTTTCTAACTCCCCAAAAGAATCAAAATACATCTAGATGTTGTTGGGTTTTTTTTTTTCTTCTTTCTCCAAACTTGAAATAAGAAAAAAAAAAAACACAAACCCACCCAGCCAAAAAAACCCTGCCTTCTTTTCCCACTGGACTGGAGCCAAGGCAGAGGGAGGCAGAAAATGAGGATATGCAAAGCATCAAAATGTTCAGTGATCAAAATGGGAGATATTTTAACCCAAACAACAGCTTTCTACTCAAATTCTCGCTCTGCCTAAAAAGCTGTTCTGTGCTCAAAAACACACCGAGCAGGAGAGAGGGATTTTAACTAAAATTACTTGAACCAACTCAGTGTTTTCTCCTGCTGGCGACTTCCAGGCTTCAAGAATTTGGAGAAAGATTAAAAAACCCCCCACAACTCCAAAGGAATGTGAGGATCAGATGGAGTGCTTGTTATTTGCTGTGATTTGGTTATTGTGAAAGATGAAGAAATAATCCTGACTGAGAACCACCTGCAGCAGGAAATCACTCCTGATCCCTCTGTCCAAAGCACCTGATGGTACAAGAACCCCTTTTTGGGGGAAAAGTCCTTGCAAGAGGAGATTTTATCATTTATCACAAATGCATTTCCTGGCACATTTCCACTTCCAAACCCTTCCATCTTCCCACAGAAATAAAGTTTCTCCTACAATTCCCTGCAAGTGCCACCTCGTTTCCTCCCAGGGCTGCTCCTGCCCTCCCCCCGGCTTCCAGCACTGCAGTGATGACATCTTCCCATTCATGAGAATTTCCTTGGCTTAGAAACAGAAAGGACCCCCAAAGCATTTCCATGAGCAGTGCTGGGGGTTGCTGTGGGCACTGCACTGGGGAGAAAAGCAGCAGAAATGGTAAAACTGTTCCCAGCCTCGGGAGCAAGGAATTACCTGGATTTTCCAGGTGTTTATTCAAAAGGCTCTCCAACATTTCCCAGGTATTTGCTCTCCATTTATGCATTTCAAGTTGTACACGAGTGATGAGAGGCAAGGGCAAGACCTGAATGTTCTACTGGAAAAACCATTTAGCTGGGAATTTGATTTCCTTCAATTTTCTGATTTTTTTTCCCACTAGAGAGCAACAACCATATTGTAACTGAACTGACAATCACAGTGTCTTACTTCAAATGAAATTGTCAAAATATTGTGTCAGGAATCGTGTATGAAGTGATTTCTTTGGCTGTCACTCACATTTGCCATCCTAAAGAGTCTGGTTTCTATTAACAAAGATACTCAACACATAAATAATCTCAAAAAACAGATAGAGCTAAATTAGGAACACCCAGAAATATTAACAGCAACAATAATCTAACCTTTGAGAAGGTGTTTAGGGGAGAAAAAGCAAGAAAATCCAAATTAAAGAATAATGAAAAAGCCAAGTCTTTTGAAACATCTGAAATAATCTGTTAACAAATGCCATCATTTGCTCCTCACACCCCACCTAATGATGTGTTTGCACTGTTCAAATAATGATAACAATGCAGCAATTCCCATTTATTCCCATTTTTGTGGGGCATAAATCATTCCAGGAATCACAGCATTTTAGCAAAACGAGATCTTTGGTGTCTGAGTCAGGAAATGAGGGGCTGGGATAAAGCTGGGGTGCAGAACTGCAGGGGATGGGAATTGGGATAAACCCTGGGGTGCAGAACTGCAGGGGATCAGGGGCTGGGATAAACCTGGGGTGCAGAACTGCAGGGGATGGGAATTGGGATAAACCCGGGGTGCAGAACTGCAGGGGATGGGAGCTGGGATAAAGCTGGGGTGCAGAACTGCACAGGGTGGAATTATTGGGGTGTCTGGGCCAGACCAGCTTTGGATCCATGATCCCTGGGGGTCCCTTCCAGCTCAGGACATTTTGGCATTCTGTGATCTGTGAGTCTAAGGATGAAAACTCTGAGAGGAGAGAAATTTAGGCCAGACTTGGATAGGTGCAGCCCCCTGTGAGGCTGCCCTGGGCTGTGTTGGAGGGGTCAGGGAGGTTTCCCAGGCCCAGCTGAGGCTCCCAGAGCCCTCAGGAGCTGCCAGGAGGAGCCTTTGTCCCATGCAAAGCAGCAGAAGCTCAAACAGCAGCAGGGGAGGCTCAGGCTGGACACCAGGAGGAGTTTCTGCATGGAAAGGTGCTCAGGCTTGGCAGGGAGTGGTGGGTCCCCAGCCCTGGTGTCCAGGGAAGGCCTCGGGCTCTGCTGGGGATCGGATGATCCAGGAGATCTTTTCCAACCTCAGTGATTTTGTGATTCCATAATAAAAAGTCCCAAAGCACAGCGAGGTGTAACCCATCCCCCAGCAGCCCTCCCGTGTCCCCACAGCTCCCAGGCTGTCCCCTAAAGCCAGCAGGCTTTGCCAGCCCCGGGTGGGTCCCTCTCAGCAGCCAGGGCAGCTCTGCAGTGGGACTGGGGGGATGCAGGAATTGCTGTCCCTGCTGCTCCTCTGCACAGCCTCGGCTTGCACACAGGTGCATTAATCTTTTCAGCTTTCCTGGAATTAAACATCAGAGGTTTAACCTATTCTTTATTGCTATTCCAATGCCCTGGGTGGTACTTTTAAAAATAAAGTCCTGAAAGGCAGCAGGAGGGAGAAGGGGAAGGAGCTTGAAAGCTGCTCACTCACTCACTGTGCAAGCCCCAACCGCTGAAAATCAAGAAAATTTTAAAATTCAGACTGTTTTATTAAAATACTGGTAATACTCAATATTCTGGAAGCTCTGAGTTCCAGACTCAGGGGTAAAAGAGATCTCAGTTTCTTATTTTAAAGAAAAAATAAGGATTTGGACTCGCAGGAATGAGATCAACCAGCACAGGAAGGCCAAAGAACCCCCTGGAAAGGCAAAACTGAGCCTCATTATTGATTAGTATTTATAAAATCTTACTATTTTTAAAGCACAATTGGGGATCTGCAGGTTCCTGGCGTATCCAGAGAGATATTTCCAAGAAAACTCTGCCAGGACAGAAACCTAATATCCAATATTCTCATTATTTTGGCTGTGTTTACCTCTGCTGCTCCTCCTGTTAGTTCCAATGAAGATCATATAAAATACATTTGTAGGTACCTATGGAGAAAAGGGATTTATCCACACACCTTAATTAATTTTGTGAGTTCTGTCAATTTTAGGGTCAGTTTTATGGTCACTAATGAGGTGAAGAGCTGAGGATAAGGGCTGGGTGGATTCCCAGCAACCGGGGAGGGAGAGAGGATTCCAGGAAGGAAGGAAGGATTCCAGGAAGGAAGGAAGGATTCCAGGAAGGAAGGATTCCAGGATTCCAGGAAGGAAAGAAGGACTCCAGGAAGGATTCCAGGAAGGAAGGAAGGAAGGAAGGATTCCAGGAAGGAAGGAAGGAAGGAAGGAAGGATTCCAGGAAGGTAAGAAGGATTCCAGGAAGGATTCCAGGAAGGATTCCAGGAAGGAAGGAAGGATTCCAGGAAGGATTCCAGGAAGGATTCCAGGAAGGATTCCAGGAAGGAAGGACTGGGAAAAGCCTCTGAGTAGCTCCTACAGACTCCTCACAACAAAGTCTTTCTAAACCGAGCTGAACAGAGTTAAATGAGGTAAATCTTTGTTTCAGCATCTCCCAGGTGAAGCTGAAGGTCCCTTCGGTGCCTGCTGTAATGGGCAGTGATTACGGGAGGGAAATTTGCACTGCAATGATGGTAATTGCAGCGCCTGTTCCAGCACATTTTGGGGAAGCGTTTGGGATAATCAGGGTGATTTTGTGCAAATGGCCGGGAGGATGCAGCAGGATCCAGGTGATTCTCCGGGGGACACCGTGGCTTTGGCTGAAGCCATGGAGCAGCTCCCCAGTGGAAGCAGGTGCCAGGCAGGGAAGGGGAGCTCTCCCAGCACTCAGGTGTTTGATTTCAGCACCAGCCCCTGCAGCTGCTTTTTTCTGCCCAAATTCAAAGGCTCTCAATCTGACAGTTCCTCTGCCTTGGGCCTTTTCCACGGCAGGCTCTTGTTCCAGTGTTGGCCTGGAACAATTAAACACAACAGGAATGACACTTTTACTGCTGCTCCTGCCCTGCCAGGGCTGGCAGCAAAAGAGACGGGCTGGAAGTGACGGCAGAATAAAAATAAAGGATTCTTTTCATCTCTGGATCTCTGGTGAGGGCTGAATTGTGTTCTCAATAAGATTCCAGCCTGAACAAATCCTGCTGTTCCTGCCTGCTGCTGCTGCTCTCTGGGATGTCACTGCACACCTCAGCTCTGTCAGCATGGCTGTGCCCCTGTGGTTTGGGAAAACCAAAGGAATAAAGGGTGGAAGTAAGGGTGCAGCCAGGCCAGGACATTCTGTATTCACAAAAGGCAAAATTCAGCTCCATGCAGAGAACAAATGAATTCAGAGAGCCTGGAGCTGACACATTCCTGGGAGCTGCTGAGCCAGGACAGGTGAGGGTGTTGCTCTCCAGGAACTCTTGGTTTCCCTGTCTTTCATGGAGTTTACAGCATTTCTTTGGCATTGAGAGGGAAAAGAACACCCAAACAGCTCATTTCTGTGTCTGTCTCGGAGGTCAGTAACCCACTAAGCCATGGCAATGCCAGGATTTGGTTCATAGCCACCATTCCCTGTGCAGGGAGAGGGCAGGGAATTCGGCCAGTTCCTTCCCTAAAACTGGTGAATGAACCAGTCCTGCAGCCACACTTTGATTATTGGTTGAGTTTCCCATCTGGCAGCATCAAGGTTTCCACAAACAGGAAAAATGGCTCAGTCACTGTTTTTATTGCAGCTGGAAGAGAAATAAATGAGCAGGAGGGGGCTGTGGGACAGGGAGCTGTGCAGCCCTGGCAGCAGGAATGGGCCTGCTGGGCTGCAGGAATGTCACATTGATTTTACAAATCTCTCTCTCTCACACACACACAAACAAACAAAACATTTCTCCCCAAACCCGCCAGGTTTGGGAGAGATTTTGCTTCCAAGCATTGCTTGAATCTGCTGCAGAGCAGCTGATCCTCAGTGTGAGCCTCAGAGAGCAGCAGTGCCCTTCCCATGGGGGCTTCTCCCCTCATTGCCAAGGCTGTGTCCAGCTGGGACCCAGGGACATCTGCAGCTCCCTGCTGTCTTTGATGATTCCCCCTGATTTCAGCAGGAGCTGCTGCAGGTGGGATTTGAGCTCTGCCTGGGGACTCAGCCCCAGGCTCGGGGTCCCAAGGGCTCTGCAGAACTGGCAGTCGCTGTCCCAGCTGGAATTTTTCACTCTTTCCCCATTTCTCCGTGCCTTGGTCCCTGCAGTCCTTCAGGGCATCCATCCCAAGAGCTCAGACCTGGGCTCCTTCCATGGACCAGGATGGATTTGTGTCTTCTGAGGTTCCCTGCTCTCACAGGCTCAGGGTGGGAAGGGACACCTCACCCACATCCTGCAGCCAATACCTGCACTGGTGCCTGGAATAACTGCAAGGCTCGGGCACTGCTCCCAGGGGTGACAGGCTGGGGGTGTTGGGGTGTCTGTGCAGGGCCAGGAGCTGGATCAGTGATCCTGTGGGTCTCTCCCAGCTCAGGACATTCAGTGATTCCATGACTTCATTTCCACCACCTGAATCTGGGTAGAAGGGCAGAGCTCAGTACCTGGAAAGGAAGCCCAGTGGATTTAAGAGAATTTCTGCACTTTGTGTGTTCCTGGAATGCCTAAAATCCCAAAAATGTGGGATACCCCTGCACTCCTCCCTCATGGGTGCAGACAGAGCAGCAGGGGTTGAGCACAAAGGAGCCACCCAAAAGTCAAAGTGAGCCCTCACTGTGCCAGGACAGCCCCATTCCCTGGCCTGTGCCACTGCAGGGACAGCCCCCAAAGGGCTGGAGCTCACCAGGAGACAGAGACATCTTTTAAGTCAAATATTTGTCATGGCAGTGGGAAATTAATTGCTATTTTACATAATTAGCTTCCTGGCAGCCTGCATTGCTCCAAACAAAATGACCTGAGGGACAGTAGCAAATTCTCAAATTTTAGGCAAATAAGTGATTCCAGTTAAGGAGATCAATGAGATGCAATTATTCATTAAGGATCTCTTTTCCAGGGTTTTGAGGAACACTCGCTGGAGAGACCAGAGTAATTGGGGGGGTTGGGCTGATTTGGAAAGGGTTGGCAGAGCGACCCTGCAGAAACCCCATGCACACCCAGCAGTGGGTCCTACAAATCCATTCTTCCTGAACATGTGTGGAGTACTAGGAAGAGGTTGGGGAGTAGGAGAGACCACCTGGTCCATGGAAACCTTCCTACTCCTTTTAGTTGGGTTCTTGGGAATCAGAGGAGGAGCTCCAAGCCCTGGGAACCAGCACAGGGCACAGGCCTGGGATTGGCAGCAGCAAGAGAAGCTTGAATAATAAAGGGAATTTTCCAAATGTGACTTAGGAACTAAAATTTGCAAAACCTTCTGGAAGTCTCACTTGCAATCACTGAGTGCTGGATTTAAGGGGATGGAGAGTAGGTTTATATTGGATATTGGGGATAAATTCTCCCCCATGAGGGTGGGCAGGGCTGGCACAGGGTGCCCAGAGCAGCTGTGGCTGTCCCTGGATCCCTGGCAGTGTCCCAGGCCAGGCTGGACATTGGGGCTGGAGCAGCCTGGGACAGTGGGAAGTGTCCCTGCTGTGACTGGGGTGGCACTGAGTGATCTTTAAGGTCCTTTCCAACCCAAACCATTCTGGGATACAGTGTTCCTCAAAAACAGATTTTGTAGATCTTATCAAGGAGAATTTGTGGTCCTCGCATTCACGGATTCAATATTCTCACCTCAAAAGCAGAGCCTGGCTCTGACCAGAGAGGGAAAATGAGCAGAGAGCCCACGGGTGCCAAGTTCATGGTCACTTGTTCTGGCTGTGTGCCTTAACTTGGAAAAGAAATATTTCAAGAATACCCTTTAATGAACTGAGCTCAAAGCTCACAGAGGAACAGTCATTTCCCCCGAGCTTGCAGCAGTTCCTTTTCCATGTCCAGCTGCTGGCAGAATTCTCCCTTTCCTCAGCCCCGACCCTGGCAGGGTCCCAAAGAACCCCCTGGTTTTCCCCAGTCCATCTCAATTTCCAGCAAAGCTGCACCTTCCCCAAACACCCTTTTTTCTTCCTGAGAGCCACAGGTGGAGTTCTGCTCCCAGGCCTGGCCTGGCCTCCCTCCCCAGAGCAGGAGGATTCATGACTGCAATGGAGATGTCCCTCTGGTGCTCCTGTAGTGGGCAATAAAGCAGCAAGGATTGGCTATTTTCAGATAAGCTGGCAGTGATGAATTGCTGCTCCAGCAGACACTCCAAATAAAATGTGCTTTAGCATCCCTGATTTATCCCAGAAAGCACTGGGGGGAGAAACAGCTCCCTCCTGCACAGAACTCCTGCAGAGTTTCAGGGAAGAAACCACCAAAATAAAAAGGAAGAATGCAGATCTGGGATTGCAGCACCAGCCCTTGGAGAGGGGCACTTGGGATCTGCTGGCAAAGCTGGAGCCTGGCAGTGGCAGTGCTCCTGCAGGAAAGGGGATTTCGGTTTTTCATGGAATCTTTTAGGCTGGAAAGGAGCTCCAGGACCATGAAGTCCAAGCTGTGCCCAATCCCTACATTGTCACTGAGTGCCACATCCAGGGTTGGGGACTCAGACCTCCCTGGACTGTTCAAAGGCCTGAGTACCCTTCCCAGGAAGGTGCACCCAGACATTCTTGGTGAACCCACAAAACCAGCCCTGTTCATCCACCTGCACTTCAGGGATCACCCCTTAGCTCCAGAGAGCTCCTGGTGCACCCTGAGTCCTGCTGGGACACAGAATCCCACAGCACAAATAACCTGGGAATGATCATTCCTTGGGAGGTGGTGTGAAAGTGAAACCTGCACCAGAGCTGAAGGACCTGCCTAATTACAGCAGGGTAATTAGCTAGGCAGAGGGATGGACTTCCCCCTTGGCAGGATGGGGCCCTGCAGCCTTGGCCATTCCTCCTGGAGCCTGCTCAGGGAGGGGCATGAGGCAGGAGCTGCCAGAGGGAGAACATCCAGCACCCTGCACCATCCCAGGCTCCTGCAGCTGCCAGCACTGAGCTCCCATTGCCGGCCTGCCTCTGCACTGCATGCTCAGGAGGCCAGGGCTGTCCCTGTGCAGGGCTGTGCCTCTCCAGCGCTGTCCCTGTCCAGGGCTGTCCCT
>VXBI01008021.1:0-99837 GCA_013397375.1 Toxostoma redivivum | reverse complement strand
GACTGTCCCTGTCCAGGGCTGTCCCTCTTACACAGCCCATCCATTGTGCAGCAGGCCCAGGGATCCCCTGCAGTGCCAGCAGGGCACCCCTCAGTTCCTGGGGCTCCAGCTCCTCTGGAACTCTGGCACAAAGAACAGCAGAGGGAAAGGAGCCCTGGTGCTCAGCCACGCCAGGACCAGGAGATGTCAGCTGGGACTGCAGCCTCCACATCTGCCTCAAATGAGTTCATCATTTACTGGGCACACAGCAGGGAGGAGAATTCCCACTGTCAGAGCTCTGTGCAGGCACAGACAAACTCCTCCTGCTCCCAGCTCTTTCATGTCAGTGCTGGCAGTGGAGCAGCAGGTGCTGCCCAGCTCCTCTCTGATCGCTCTCAGGGCAGCTTTCCACCACGAGCTCTGACAATTTGTCTGCAATAAAGACCCAGCACTTCACATTCCTGTTTTACTGTAGCCTGTTGTGTAGCAGCCTGGAATTCTTATTGCTCTGGCTCTTTTTAAAGCAGATTCACAATGTAGCTCTTTTTCACATTATTAGAAAGGGCCTCCCCTTCCCCAGAACCTGGGTCTCAGTTTTGTGGTAGGGTTTATTCTGTCAGGATCTGGCATTACTCTAACTCCAGTCATTTCACCCTCTCTCCATGTACCTGGTGCTTCCAAAATGAAACAGAATAGAAAAAGGTAAAGGGACAGAAATCATTAATTTTGCCCAGGAAAATACACCACTAAGCAGTTTGTTCCCTTCCCAAAGCACTCTCTGCTCTGTCAGTGGTGACTCTCTCTGTGCCAAAGGGATGGTGCTGCTCTCCTGCACCTCCTGTCCCTTCCAGCACCTGCAGCACCTTGGTGTGGCCACTCCCTCAATTCCTGCTTCTCTCCCTATTCTCTGTATTCCATACAATCACAGAGCCGTGGAATGGTTTGGGTTGGCAGGGACCTAAAACCCAGTCTCCAGTGCCACCCCTGCCATGGCAGGGACACCTCCCAGTGTCCCAGGTGCTCCAGCCTGGCCTTGGGCACTGCCAGGGATCCAGGGGCAGCCACAGCTGCTCTGGCAATTCCATCCCAGCCCTGCCCACCCTGCCAGGGAACAATTCCTTGCCCAGATCCCAGCCAGCCCTGCCCTCTGGCAGTGGCAGCCATTCCCTGTGTGCTGTCCCTCCATGCCTTGTCCCCAGTCCCTCTGCAGCTCTCCGGGAGCCCCTTCAGGCCCTGGAAAGCTGCTCAGCACTTTTCTTCGGCAAAGGCAGTGATTACATGGATAATTCTCCTGTCACTGCTGTCACTGCCCCTGAGCTGACCCAGCCCCTGGCCCTGCTCTGTGTTTAAGCTGCCCAGACCAGGGAGCAGAGCCCTTGCCCAGCTCCAGGGTGGCTCAGCCACTCTCCCAGCTCAGCATTTCCAGCAGCACCTCCCAAGAGCTGGATCCCCTGCCCAGCCCTGTGCCCACCTCGGGCTCAGCCCAGGCAGTGCCACACTGGGAATCTCGCCCTGCCTGGGGCCCCGGGCACAGCAGGGATGGGAGGAATAACAATAACTTTTAGTCGGGGTTTAATGGGGACCCGAGACTGCCTCTCTCTCTGAAGAATCCTTTAAATGTTCCCTTGCTCTTTATCTTTTGCTTCCTTTAAACTGTGATTGAATTTAGGACTAATGAAAATGTGAGTCTGAGAGCATTTACTGGAAGGCAGCTGCTCACTGTTTCATCTCTCCCTCTCTGCTGCTCTGTCTGATGAGCTCCTTTGCCATGTCCACCCAGACAAACGCATTTCTCCAGGGGAGGCTGCTGCATAATCAGGGTTTGAGCAGCTCTGGGTCATTCATCTTCATGTGGACAAGGTCATCAAGTGGGCACTGCTCCCTTCTTTTCCTCCTTAATATCTCTTCTCAACAGCAAATGGCATCTTAATAAAAGGGAAGCTTTTCTTCCCATCTTTTTCAGAGGGAGAAAGGAAGGGTTGTTTGGAAATCAGAGCCTGGATGTTCTGCCTTTTCTGCACCAGGCAATCGACATTTGGCTTTTCTTCTGTCTGTGGATGGAACCTGAGACCAAACAGGGCTCAGACCTCTCATTCTGGTTTGGATTGCTGGGCCCTTAAAGAGCTGTTCAGATGTTGGGAAAACAATGGCACAAATCTTCATAATGGAGAGGAAATGGTGCCCTTTTTCCTTGGCAATCCATCAGAAATCCGCTGTTATGGAGGGAATTCCAGCAGGTTGCCCTGTGTTGGTTGATGGATTTTGTTTCATTGCCCTTCCACAGGACAGGAGTGTCAGGATCCCACTCTGGAGACCCTCCTGGTCCTGATTTACATCACCTCAGCGCTGCCCTCAGGTGCCTTTGGCCCAGCCCTGCAGCAGCTCAGCCACTGAGCCCTCCCCAGCACAGTCTGTGTTTTCCACAGCCTCCCTGGGACTGGGGAGAGCTGGACTTGCACTTCTGGTGGCAGAGAGGCACCCGGAGCTGTAGGCAAGCCCTGGCACCCCTGCAAGGCAAAGAACTCCTGAGATTGTGCTGGTTTGATTGACCCAAAGCTCTGGGGCCATCAGTCCCATTTCTGATCCCTCAGCCCCAGCCCTGATCCCTCAGCCCCATTTCTGATCCCTCAGTCCCATCCCTGATCCCTCAGCCCCATCCCTCATCCCTCAGTCCCATTTCTGATCCCTCATCCCCATTTCTGATCCCCCAGCCCCATCCCTCATCCCCTAACCCCATTTCTGATCCCCCAGCCCCATCCCTCATCCCTGCCCGCTGCCTGCTGGCATTCCCGTGGTTTCCAAGGAAACCCTGGTGCCTCTGGAGCGGAAGGATGGCTGGTGTCTGACACAGGAGCCCTGTGCTGATCCATTTTTATCCGTGTTGTTGTTGCCTCCTTGGCCTTGGCCTCTCTGAACGTTCCTGCCCCGCATGAGGAAGAGCAGGAAGTTCCTGATGTGCCCTGGCTGCCCTTCCTTGCACCCAGCACAAACCAGGGAATCGCTGCTGCTCCTCCAGAGCACCTTCCTCCTCCAAAGGCACCTCCATGGCCACGTGTTCCCCTTCAGGAGCACTTTTGAGGGGACACACAGAGAATTTTGCCTCTGAGCCCTGACAGCCTCCCCTGCTCCCAGCACAGAGCAGCCACAAGGCTTTAGGAGCTGGGTTCAAATCCTGGACTGCTCAGGAAGCTCCTGCTCATCCCTTCTCACAGGAGAACTCTCCAGGCCAGGAACCTCTCCTGGGAGAGGAGGGATCACTTGGGTGTTCTGCCCTCCTGGTTCTGAAAGAGTTAATCCATGACATCGGCTCCAGCCTGACGGAGTCGGTGGGAACACACCGGGGGGGGGTTCGGGGATGCTGGGAGGGTTCAGGGGGGGCTGGGAGGGGTCAGGGGGGTCGGGGGGGGNGGGAGGGTTCAGGGGTGTCTGGGAGGGTTCAGGGGTGTCTGGGAGGGTTCAGGGGTGTCTGGGTGAATTCAGGGATGTCAGGGAGGATTTGGGGATGTCAGGGAGGATTCAGGGATGTTAGGGTGGATTCAGGGATGTCAGGGGANGTGTCTGGGAGGGTTCAGGGGTGTCTGGGTGAATTCAGGGATGTCAGGGAGGATTTGGGGATGTCAGGGAGGGTTCAGGGATATCTGGGAACATTCAGGGATGTCAGGGAGGATTCAGGGATGTCTGGGAACATTCAGGGATGTCAGGGAAGATTCAGGAATGTGAGGGAGGATTTGGGGATGTCTGGATTGATGCTTGTGTGGGAAATGAGGCTGGGGCTGGTCCCTGGATGCAGGGAGGTGCAGCCTGTGCTGTTCCACGTGCATCCCTGCTCCTTCTCCATGGAGAAGTCAGTCCCAGCCAATGGGAGGTCAATCCCAGCAAGGTGTAGGGGATTTATTTCTGTGCAATATGGAGTCAAGACACCAGGGAGTGACCTCAAAGAGCAGCTGGAGGGTCACAGAACCATTGAATAGTTTGGGTTGGGAGGGATTTCTGCCCCTTGATGTGGGCAGGGACTTCTTCACCCAGCCCAGGGTGCTCAGTAGCCCTACAGGACACAGACCTGTCCGTGACCCCCAGTGACCCAAGCAGGCTGGTGGCCAGTGGGATGCCAGACCAGCATGTCCCTGTTTTGCACAGAAAGGAAAAGGAATCCATATAAATCACACTGCAGCATCCAATTTTCAGATTTTCTTTTGTTCCTCCTTTTCCTTAAAAAGACATTTTTCCAAAGTGACTTGGAAGCCTCTGTTCCACCTTTTTTCAGGAACATCAATGGCACAGGAGCCATTGCGAATGTCTCCAGTTGCAGCTTCTTTGGTCATTGAGACAACTGTGGGGTCAGGATTTTGGGAATGGATTCCTCTGAGGAGGGATTCCAGCTCAGAGCCTTCAGCTCATTTGAAGCCCTAAATCTGGGATGAAAGGGAGCTGAGCTGTTGGAGGGTGACTCAGCATGGTTAGAGTTTCTATCGCTGGGGTCGGTGGCTGGGGCTGGGTTCCAGCTGCATTTCCTGGTCCCCCCTTGCAGCCTCCTTGCTCACCCAGACAACAGGAAATGGGAATTTATTCTGTAAACAGAATAAACGGCCCGAGGTGCTGAGGGGTCAGAGCAGGCTGTGGTCACAGGGGGGTCCCTCAGGTGGGAATTCCTCGCTGAAGCAGCTGCTGAGAGCCCTCAGCAAGGCAGCTGAGCACTGGTGTCACCCCTGAGGAAGGCCAGGTCCTCTTATCTCAGCAGCCCAGCCAGGACAGCAGCACTGAACATCTGTCCCTTGTCAGAGACAGGGCAGGATTACAGAACATTCTGTCGGCCAGAAAGCGGCCAGGAGGGAGGGATTTGCCAGAAATCAGTTACTGGGAATCTCACCTGCAGGAGACACCACACTGCAGCTGTCCTCACAGCAGGTCAGGCACCCAGAAAGTTCTTGATAAAGATCTCTGGAAGTGTCCAGGGCCAGGCTGGATGGGGCTTGGAGCAGCCTGGCATGGTGGAAGGTGTCCCTGCCCATGGCAGGGGTTTCATGGGCTCTGAGGTCACTTCCAGCCCAAATCCTTCTGGGGTTCAGTGATACCAAGATGAGGCCTGGGGACTCCTGCTGATGGGGATGCTCTGTCAGGCAGCAGCTCTGGGGGGTTTTACAGCTGACCCCGGGGGAATTTTGCCTCCTGCCCTCAATCCCCGTGCGCTGCTCCCAGCTCGGGGCTCCAGGCACAGCTTTCCCTGGGATGGGACATCTTCCCTCCATGGGACATCCTCCCTCGGTGCTGGGGACTGTGTTCATGTCCCAGGGGAGAGCTGAACACAGAGCCACATCCTGAGCTTACCAGAGGCAATGGGTGGGGATGTGAATTCTGGATGTCACTGAAAGGAACGAGAGGGATTTGTCTTTACAAACTGTGGGACTGCTGATAGATAAATCCAGATACTGAGAGGTGAAAGAAGCAATGAGAGGAACCATAAATTACATAGGAATTCCACTGATTGGCATAAGGAAAAGACCAAGGGGGGATATACATTAGAAGAGGGTCTGTATTAGGTGGTTTGGGAAGTCTGTGCCTCTCAAGTACCTCAGTCAATGGGGAAAGGGAGAGGAACAGGAGGACAGGAAATCAGGATAAAAAGGAGGCTGCGTTCTCCAACAACTTGAGAGACCCCAGGGGAATGTCCCATGGCCTCTCCCTTTATTCCAATAAAGTTACAGGACTCCTCTGTCTCCTTTTTGGACACAAACCTCCAGTGTTTGTGGATTAATTCTTCTGACATCACTTATCTCCAAACATTTCCTGTTTTCATCCCCCTATGCCCAGGACCAGCACAGCCCTGGCCCAGAGCAGCTCTTCCCTCTGATCCCCTCAAAGGCTGTTGGTGCCAGGAGCAGAAAAGGGCCAGGAGCTGCCTCCTCAGCCCAGGGGTTTCTGTTGCATCTCCTTTTGACTGACTCTCGTTTCATGTGTCTAATAAATGATGTTTACCAGAATCAAAGGATTCAGAGCTTCTGTTCTTGGTGATGAGCACAAGGAATAAGAGGCTTTTTTCGCTGTGAAAGGCTGAGATATGGGGACAGCTTTCCCATCCACATTTCCTAAGTGGGTGCTTATCCTGAGATGGATGCAGGGATCTCTGCAAGGAAAATCAACATCTGCAGCCAGTGGGGGCTGTCACCGGAGCTGGGGGGAGTGGAAGTGCTGCAGGGTCCCAGAGCCCCTCGTGGATGCCCTGAAAGGCTTTTCAGTGCAGCTCAGATGGGGTTTCAGAGGTGCCACCACAGACCTGGCCACTCTTCTTTGTTGATTTTTTTGAATGTTTAATTGAATGATGTCTGGAAATTTCAGTGCCACCCTCTCAGCCCTTGTCCTGTTGCAGTGAGACATCCAAAGCTGTGGAGGGAAGGGACATCAGAGCTCCTGGACTGTGCTCAGGGTAACAAGAATCTCTGGAAACCCCAATTTGCTTAGCACAGCTCCACCCCGAGCTCAGCTGCAAAACTCAGTCACGTCTCTAAAACGCACTAAAACTTCACTGACTGGGAGGGAAGTTTTTGGCATTCCAGTAGTTCTCATTCCCTCCAAAATTAACATTGCTTCATTTATTCTAAATTTAATTTTACAGCTGTAAAATGGCTGGATTTCTCAATAGACAGATGAATGCTGGATGTTTTTTTTTCTGAACCTTCACGGTGCATAAATTAGTTCCTGGAGAACCAGAATTGGTACCATTTAAAACAAAAAGGAGCTGAAGGATTGGTGTTGGCTCCTCTGCAGCTCTTGTTTGTGTTCATGTGCTGAGGGCTTTGTCTGTTGTTGTTCCCAGCACCTCCAAGCACAAAAACATGAACAGGCGAGGCTCCCTCCTAATCCCCCTGCAAAGGAACCCAGAGCAGCCAGCCTGGCAGGCTGGGACTGGGCTGGTGATGAAGGCTGAGGATGAGAGTGATTCACCCCGGCCTGAGACAGCAGCTGGAAGAAGAGTCATAAATATCTTTCCTAGTCATGAGTGTCTTCTCTCCGTTCACACACGGCGAGTTATGACCATGAGCTCCCGAGTGGGCACCAGGGCTGGGCTGGAGTCACTCACCCCGAGCTCTCCTGCTCTGCTGTGGTTATTGGCTGGTGGAGCTGCAGCACAAACCTCAGCCAGAGCTGGTTTGCACAATTCCCTTCCTTTCTGTTCCCCTGCCCAGCCTGTGAGTGCTCCACTCCTTCCCTCCTGGGCTGCTTTCTGTGGCCAGCGTTCAGAGGGATTTGGCTCGGACCACCAGGCTGTGGCAGGAGTGGCATGGTCAGAACGGGGAATGGGGAGGGAAAACTCAGCCTCTGGAAATCAGCACTGCTGGGGGCTGATTCCCCAGGCCTGGAGCTGCTCTTTACAGTGGCAAGAAATCAGGGAAAACATCTGGAGTTACAACAAACCAGGGGCCAAAGATCTCCTCCAGCAGCAGAGACAGCAGGGCTGGCTGGAATCCCTCCTGGTTTGGGCTGGAAGGAAACTTTAAACATCACCCAGGGCCACCCCTGCCATGGCAGGGCCACCTTCACTGTCCCAGGTGCTCCCAGCCCCAATGTCCAGCCTGGCCTTGGGCACTGCCAGGGATCCAGGGGCACCCTGTGCCAGGGCCTGCCCGCCCTCACAGAAAAAACTTCTCCTTTCTACCTAAATTGACCCTGGTCACATTAAAACCACCACAGTGGCAATGGCAGCACTGCTGACAGCCAATCCCTTCCCATGGCCAGGATTTATCCAGACAGACCCACAGGAAAGGCTGGGACAGGATGGTGCTGAATGGGCTGAAGAGATGAGAGCACCTGAACCCCCAGAAGATCCTTCAGAAGCAAACAGAGCAAACCCTCACAAGAACTGGGACAGGGGGTGGCTGCTCCACTAAATGCCTCCACTTTTGAGAGCTTCCCTTGTCTCCCAACTCCCTGTTGGCAGTGCTGACCTGAGGGGAGAGGGAAGGCAGGGAATGCAGGGAAGGATGGAAAGCAGGGAAGGATGGAAAGCAGGGAACTCCTGGGCTGAGGGGTCTGCCAGGACAGTGCTCACACACCCAGCCTTGTCTCTTACTCTCCCGACATCAGGTAAGTAGAGAGGGACCCTGGAAAAACTCCTGCCAAAACCAATTTTCTAAGTCCTGAGGGTGCAAAGATCAATGGAGATAGAACCCATTTTTTTCTATAAAAATAGAAAAGAAAAAAGTTTTTTTAGACAAAGTTGGAGACAAATTTCCTGCCAGGAAGGAAGAATTCTGCCAAAGCAGTGACAGATGTATTTTTTATTTTATCAAATATTTGGCCTGGAATCAGATGTGCTGAGGATCTGTAATTACCTCCACGTTTGGGGGAGGCTGGGTGAGGTGAAATGCTCCTCACAACTCCTTGGCATGAGCACCCATGGAAATAGAATTTTCTGAATTACTGAGATGGTCCCAGTTTCCTCAGATTCCCCCAGCAATGCATCAACACCTTGTATTAAATAAAGGTAAAAGTCATCACTTAGAAGAAAATCAAGTTTTGGGAGGGCATAAAAGAGGTAAAGAAAGCAAACAATGGCTCAGCCAGATCCTGGAGGGACTGATGATCCCCTGTGTGCTGGAACTGGTATTTTATCCTGGAAGAAACTCAAGCAGTACCTGGTCATGGTTCTGCACCTCCTCGGAGGAGATGGAGCTCGGGCTTGGAGGAAGCAGCTGCTGGCTGGGTCCTTCTGCTGAATATCACAAGTGTTTTTACGTCTCACATCACAAAGCCCTTGCTTCTGAAGGAATGGCATTACAGGAGAATTTCTTCTCTCATTAAAAGGGAAAAAAAAAAAAACCAAACAAACTGAAAACACAAAGCTTTCTTGTAGGGATGCAGGAACAGAGCCTGAATGCTTCACTCAGCCTGATAAAGGCTCAGAAAGCAAAAGAAATGCAGAGTGTGTACAATATTTATAGTTTCAAATAATTTATGGCCTTGTGAAGCCCAGTTCTTTCCTTTGTGCCCTTGTCCCTGCTGCAGAGCTGGACCCACTTCACTGATTTCAGCTGATTAAGCCCAGGGCCTGTCCCAGGTGCATCCCCAGGGACCCGGGGCAGGCAGGACTGGGGCTGTTCCCTCTGTGGCAAGCAGAGCCCTCAGCACCAGCTCAGAGCCAATAATTACAGACAGATCTATGTGCTTACAGCTCCAGCCTGCTCTGAAATGGCCCCATAAAGTCACCTGGTTCTAGATATACATCAAACCATTTTTCACTTTGCAAATGAGCACTTTTTTAAGAGCTATAACTTTCTGGGAGTTCATGAATTTCCTGGATTCACAGCCCTTTGCTGGATGGAGGAAGGTGCAGGAGATGTTGCTGTGTACAGAGGAAGGAGGGAGAGTGGCACAGGCAGCTGAGGGAGAAGGAAAAAATAAATCCTTAAAGATGAGATTTCCAAAAGCTGCTTGGAAATAAAAGCTGGGATAAGTGCATGACACACTCAATAAATATCACTTTGCTTTATCACCTCTTCCATTTCCCAGCCTTGCCCAGGGATTTTGGGAACCTGATCTGAAACTTGAGGCCTTTAATGGCCAAGATCCTTGATCCTCACCAGGGCTGGAGTCCTTGGTCAGAGCGTGAGAGTGCTTGGGCAGTCCCAGGGAACAGGGACAGGAGGAGGAAATGACCTCAAGCTGTGTCAGGGCATGTTTAGGTTGGATATTAGGGGGAATTCCTCCACATCCACCTGTCCAGCCCTGGCCCAGGTGGAGTCCCCATCCCTGGAGGGATTTAAAGCCCTGTGGATGTGGCTCTGGGGACATGCTCAGTGCTGGCCTTGGCACCGTGGGGATGCTTGGACTCCGTGATCCCAGAGGGCTTTTTCCACCTCGGTGATTCTGCAATTCTATGGGGTTTGCCTTTTCATTGTGAAAGGAAAGAATTGTGTGGTGTTTGTGCTGAATTTCCTAGCCCAAGGAGCACTTTCAGCCTGGGCAATTTTGGCCATTGCAGGAAGCATCAGAGGGCCCTGGGCAGCTGAGGGAGCAGAGGGGGTGACCCAATCTGGACCAACCCTCTGAGGCTGAGACTTTGTGCTCAACTGCAGCAAAGTGTCCCAAAAACTGAGCACAAGGCCCAGCCCCAGGCCCCCAGGCCAGGATCTCACAGAGGAGGTTCCCAAAGTGCCCTGTGGAGCCTCCCCCACACAGCAACCTCAGGCTTTTACTGCTGCTCAAAAATCTGCTCAAATTCTCCTCCACCCCCTTGCTCAGAGCAGCAAATCCATCTTCTCCTGCACTTAGATGGAGATGAAGGGGGCTTGAGAGGTAATTAATTTTAATAATAATGCTTTTCTTCTCTCTGAGTTGCAGACATTGCCTGGCTGTTCCCTTCTGGAGCTGGGAGCCAATTTCCCCCTGATCTCACTGAGCAGCACAAATGTTCCTGTCTGTAAGGAGCAGGCTGCTCTTCTCTTCACACACACAGAGTGAACCTTTTCTGCCTTCTGAAGGCAGGCCCTAATGAAAACTCCTGCCTGGGAGCTCTCACAGGTGCTCCAGGGAGCCCAACAGGGCTTTCATCTGCAGCCAAGAATTTGGATTTTTCTAAATTCTAATTTGCTTAACTGAGAAGAAAATCTCTCACCTTCTTCTAGGGGCATAATTTGTTCCCTGGGGTTTGTAATGGTTTTTTAAAAACATCGTTTGGGCCATTGTCTTTCGTGAGTTGGCAAATGAAAGGGGCAGGGAGAGAACCAGAGCCCCACAGAGGCATAGAGCCAAGACAAACAGGTGTGGGCAGGTGAGGTGTGGTGGGTGCCCCCGGAGCTGGGCATTCCCCTGACAGGGACGTTGGCATCTCTGTGCTCCCACAGCTCCTCCCAGCTGTGCCCCCAGTCCCTGGCAGAGCTCTGCTTTCCTGGAGGGTGTGCAGTGAAAGAGCCTCATCCTGCTTCCATCAGAACGTGGAGAAGACAGCGGGGTCTGAGCTGGCAGTGTCCCTGTGCCTGTGGATGATGTGATACTGGAGCTCCACTAACGAGCTTTGCTGCCTTATCTTTATTCATTCTGGCAAATTAAATTAGCACTGTCTTTCAAATTTCCCCTAGGCAACCACCAGCAGCACAAAATAAACCACACGAGGGGATTGCTGTGTTCTTGATGCCAGTCCCTGGATTTTCAGCAGCCACTGCTCCAAGAAATCCTGTCTGCCCCTGTCTCCTGTCCCAGGAGAGGAGCTGCACCCCCTGTGCTGGGTGCCCTAAACAGAGCTCCTGGCCAGCACAGGGGCAGCCAGGCCCTGTCCTCTGCTCTCCTGAAATCCAGGCTGTCCTCTCTGCTCTCCCCAACCCCAGGCTGTCCTCTCTGCTCTCCCCCAACCCCAGGCTGTCCTCTCTGCTCTCCCCCAACCCCAGGCTGTCCTCTCTTCTCTCCCCCAACCCCAGGCTGTCCTCTGCTCTCCTGAAATCCAGGCTGTCCTCTCTGCTCTCCCCAGCCCCAGGCTCATTGGGACGTTTCCCCTCCCTCCCTCGGTGGTGTTTCCCCTCCGTGGCTCCCCAAGGGCATGGATGGGAGAAGCAGCAGCCATGGTTGTGGTGAGGGTGGGAATTTGGAGCAGGGGTGGTTTTGCTGCAAGATTTTTGGTTTTGCTGCTGCTGACAAAACATTCCTGGGGAGGTGTGGGGAGGTTGTTACTCACAGAAGCCCAGCTGTGTGGGGGCTGTTTAGAGAGCAGGGCTTGCTGAAGGGTGCCCAGGTGGGAGGGGGTGGCAGGGCCTCTCCCCACTCCCGTTTTCCCTGGGAGCAGTGTGGATCTGTCAGCAATCCAAGCTCTGTAAGCTTGCAAGTGCAAAGCATTTGGAGCAAGTGGTTTTCCATTAAACGCTCAATATTGCAGCTATTAAAGCACATTCATCATCCACACGAGGGGCCCGAGCAGAAATGAGCTGGAGCATCTCCTGCAATGCTGGCTGTGGGCACATCAACCACCAACCAGCCCCATGTGTGACTCACTGCCAGCTCAGAGGGGACACCTGGCACTCAGGTGAGGCTCAGTCCAGCCCTTCACAGCTCCAGGGGTGGCCTTCCCCCCATCTTGGTGCCTCTGACAGTCTGGTGCCTCTAAAGCTGCCTCTTTGTGCCCCTCTAGTGCCCCCAGACCCATCTCTTTGTGCCCCTCTGACCCTCTGGTGCCCCCAGACCCATCTCTCTGTGTCCCTCTGACCCTCTGGTGTCCCCAGACCCATCTCTTTGTGTCCCTCTGACCCTCTGGTGTCCCCAGACCCATCTCTTTGTGCCCCTCGGACCTTCTGCTCCTTAGCTGTGTCTCCAGCTGTGCTGTCCCAACACCCAGGGAGCTGGGACACCTCTGTCCCTGCTGGAAGCAGTGGAGGTAGCAGGAGGCTGCAGAGGCTCCCTGGTGGTTTGGTCGGTGTTCAGTGACCACCCCATTGCCCAGAGCTGGGTTCTGCCCTAAGGACACAAACCCAAGCTGTGCACTGAGCTGTGATGGGGACATCCCTCCCAAAACCTCGATGGGATTCAATGGAGGAGACCCCTGCCTCTGGCTGGGCAGCTCCCCTGCACTGGCTGCTGGTATCAGCTCTGACCCAGAGCTTTCACTGCATTCCACCTGCCCTGTCCACAGGCCAGGCACCACAGGCTGGGGAGAGCAGCTCGGCCAGGACAGGTCCAGAGAGCTGGGGGTGATGGTGATGGTGGTGAGGATGATGGTGATGATGATGGTGATGGTACAGAGGTTGCTGTCTAAGCCTCGCTCCTTGCCCTGCTGAACAAGGACAGCCTGGAACTGTGCTGTTCTCTGCCAGCAGAGTCAGGGCAGGCTGCCCTTGCCCCATGGTCACCCTGGAGAAAGGGCTCCGGTGCCTCAGGTGGAGAGGGGGATTCCACCAGGAGCTGACACAGCCCCAGTTTCCAGCAGGGAAAACAAAACCAACCCTCCCAGTTTGGAGGATTGAGTCCCAACAGCTGAATGTTCATTAAAGGGCAGAGAGTCCTCAGATCCAACAGGAACAGTGGCTTCAAATGTCACCAGAAACAGCACCAATCTTTGCAGAAGGTTTTCCCTGCCTTTTAGCATTCCTTCTGTCCTTCCCTGCCAGGAGCAGCTGAGAGTTTGGGATTTCTCCCACAGGAGCCTCCTTGGTCCTGAGCCCCATCCCAGCCCCAGCTCAGGACCTCTCAATCCCAGCTCAGGATCCTTCAATCCCAGCTCAGGATCCCTCAATCCCAGCTCAGGATCCCTCAATCCCAGCTCAGGATCCCTCAATCCCAGCTCAGAATCCCTCAATCCCAGCTCAGGATCCCTCAGTCCCAGCCCTGTCCCTGTGCTGTTGGAAGCTCTGGTATCTCCACAGTGCCCTGGCAGGAGGGTCCAGCCACTGGGGCTTGGGTTTTTCTCTCAAGTAACAACGGGGATGACAAGAGGAAACGCCCTCAGGTTGTGCCAAGGGAGGTTTAGGGGAAATTCCCTCTCTGCAGGGTTGGGATGGTGGAAGGTGTCCCCTGGCCGTGGGAGAAGGGCGGGGTTGAATCCCGGCGCAGACCTGCGTGCCAGCAGGTCTGGGATCAGCTCAGTTGCCCTCCAGTCTTTCAAGGGCTGTCTCACCCCTCAGTCAGGCTTTAGGGGAAGATTAAGTGTTCCAGAGCCCGATTTACATTTCAAAACCCAGCCCAGGCCTGGTGTGAGATCAAAGTGAGAGTGGGCTTTGGGTGTATCGATCAAAGACCCACAATGCTGCCTCTTCCTGCTTCCCATGTTTGTACAGGATCAAACAAGAGTTTGGGAATAGAAGAACTCTCAGCATGGTTATTTTTTTTTCCAGGTAGGGAGTTTGTAATCCCAGGTATTTCCATGTTTCTCTCAAAGACAAACGCTTCCTTTCTGCTATCGTGATCCCTTCCCACATGTGGCACTTGTGCCTCCCCATCCCAACCTGCTGCTCATCTGCCAAAGGCTCCAGCCCGGGATCCAGGTGTGGATCCTGCTGCTCAGAGCCCAGCTTTGTCCCTGACTGGCCCTCAGCCCCTGCCCTGCTGTCCCCACACCCTGGGTCACACCTGCACCAGAACTGGGTGGGATCTGAGACTGCACTAAAAGAAGTGACCAAAGGGGTGTCCCTGTGACCCAGCTCTGCTTACCAGTGCCACAGCAGTGACCAAAGGGATGTCCCTGTGACCCAGAAACACTCACCAGTGCCCCAGCAGTGACCAAAGGGATGTCCCTGTGACCCAGGAACACTCACCAGTGCCACAGCTCTCACCTGGGGAGGTTTTGCCCCTCTCATCCTTGCTGAGGGGTGACAGGCTGAAGCCTGCTGGAGGCAGGTGCTGGGCATTGATCCGTGCTGGGAATGCCAGCAGGGAGCTGCTGGAGCCGCTCCTTGGAGCTTAAAGCTCCCAAATCCCAGCTCCAGCCTGTGAGAGCTCGGCCTGCTCTGCCCTGGCCCCGGGAAAACACTGCTGTTCTCCCAGATAAAGGCAGCACAGCCTGCCTGGGAAGATAAATATTTACTTGTGAAGGGCAGCAGCAGCAGCAGAGCTCAGCTCCTTCCGCAGCGTTTGCACTTCAGGCTTGGAATGCAATTCTCCAGCTCTGCCAGGGGGCAGGAGGACAGAGCTGCCAGGGAAGGGCTCTGCTGGGCTGGGATCCTGAGCACAGCCACCTCCTCCATCCCGGGAAAACACGGCTCCGTGGGCTGGAGCACGGGATGTGGGGCAGGTCAGTGGGTCACAGACAGCTCAGCTCATCCCAAGCTGTTATTCCAGCCCTGGAGCTGTTTATTGGAGCGTGGGCTGATCAGTCCATGCTGAGGAGGATCCCACTCCCCATTAGGGAATTATAAACTCCCCCATCTCAAGTAAAGACATTCCTCCCCTTCTGCAAAACCCTGGTGGGACTAAACCCAGCCTGGCCCTCCAGCCTCCAAGGATTGCCCAGGTTTTCTCCATCCTGCCTGGTGAGTGAGGCCTCGCTGGTACCAGACACCTCTGTGTGGGCTCACACCCAATTCCAGATTCAACCTTGCCCAGCACTGCCCCTGCCCTGCTGCTGGGCTTTCCCTGCTCTGCTCCAGCCCTGCCCTTCACCTGCCTTGTTTTTGTGCAGATTAACAGATTTTGGGCTTTGAATAATCAATCAAACCCAGCCTGGCTTCACAGGCTCAAACACAGCTTTTAGCCAAGTTTCATTCCCACACCAGGCTTTAAACCCAGGCTCAGCAGAGCCACATAGCACCTGGGTGTTTGGGATCTGATCTCCTGGAGTTGCCAAACTCTGCATCATCCCTGTCAAATCTCTCTGTTACGTTTGTGTCTCACAGTGCTGGGGCTGCACTCAGCAAGAGCTTTGCTCAAATAAAAGCAGGCTTTACAACTGAGTCCCTGTCCAAGGGGCCCTTTGGGCTGTTTTGGGGCATGTTGACTTCCCAAACAGTAGGATTTTACCAGTGGCCTGGCTCTGGAGCTCCAGGAGGTGCAGCCCCAGCAGGAGCTTCAAGGGACGTGGTTTCACATCCACTTTGTGTATCAGCTTTATAAACAGAGCACTGGGGGCTTCAGTCAGTCCCTGCAGGGGTTTATTCTCATCTTCCCACAGGGATCATCCATTCCAGCCCCTGTCCCTGCCCAGACCCCCAACAATCCCCCCTGTCCATCCCTGGAGCTCTGGCAGCCTCGGAGCCGTGCCCATTCCCTGGGGAGCCTGGGCAGAACCTTTCCCTGATCCCAGCCTGAGCCTGCCCTGGCCCAGCTCCAGCCATTATTAATTAACAAATAATAACAGCTGCAACTGCTGTGAACAAAAGAAGCCCCAGTTAGACCCAGGCAGGAGCAGGGTGTGTTTTGTGTGCCCTGCCAGGGATCGGGGTGTTTCAGAGCTGTGGGTTTGCCCACTTTGGGGTTTTATTCCTGCCCTGTACTTCAGCCACACCTCAGCAGTCTGGGGGTTTCATGCAGGGCTCATGAAGGGTCTGCAGTTGGAGGATGGAGGAAAAACCCCTGGAAAAGCTGGCCCAGCCTGGCCCCTCCAGCCCAGCTCCTGCACCCTGTGCGCTGCAGCAGCTCCGAGTGAAGTCCCTTCCCTCCCTGTCTGTGACAGACAGGTGAGTGAGCCTGGCTGGACGTCGCTGTCCTGGCCCAGCACAGTGAGCTGTGAGGGACAGGGACGGTGCCTGAGAGCAGAACAAACAGCCCAGCTCTCATCTCTCCTTCCTCCTCCAGGCCTGCCTCACTTCTCCCCGCCTCCAGACACGAGTCGAGCACCAGAACGCAGCTCAGATCAGTGGTGACTCGTTGTTGCTCTTTAATTCATGCAAATGTTCTTTTTAACTAGCTCAGAGTCTCAAACAGCCCTCTGGGGAACCTTCTGCATTTATGATTATTGAAACAAAAGTCTATTTCCTTTAAGCACAAAACAATTGGGGGAGAGAGGGAAGGAACCTGTTTTCTTTTCTAGCAAATACAGTAAGCAAATTCAAAGGTCAGGTACAAGCTGACATAGCAGTGGATGAATCAACACTGGGGAGAATTTTCTGGAATAGCAGTAAAAATGTCCCTTTACAGGCCCACAGAATCACAGGGATTTTATCTGTATCTGGGTCTGGGGGCAGGTTTGGTTTGGCAGCTTTGGTACCCTCAGGTACTGCCAGCAGGCACAGCCCTGGTGCCACTTCACAGCTGGAGCACCAAGTCTGGCCAAAAACCTGGGGACAAGCACTGGAGTGGCCTCAAACCTGGCCAGGGATTCAGCCTGAGCTGCAACCCAGCATCAGCCAGGGGAGCTCAGGCTGGATATCAGGAAAGATTCCCTCACTGGGAGAGTGGCTAAGCCCTGGCACAGTGGGGGAGTCCCCATCCCTAGAAATGCCCAAACCCAAGCTCATGTGGCACTCCATGGTGGGACTCCAAGGTTGGACTCGGTGACCTTAGGGGTCTTTTCCAACCTTCTTGATTCTGTGATCTTCCCACAACCCTTCCTGATTTCAGAGTGCAGCTCCCACCACATCCCTGTTCTCTGCCTTCGCAGTGGCAGCAGACACCCAGAATTATCCCTGTGCTGGAATTATCCATCAGCCTGGAGCTGCTCCTGCCTGCTTTTCCTGGTGTTTCTGCCTCAGTGCTGGAATGATGGATGTGGTCTCTGAGCCTCAGCCTCCCATCACTGCCAGGCTCCCGTGGGCTCCTCAGTGACCCCACGAGAGCCCCAGGCACAGCCTGGCACAGACCCAGCTCGGAGTCACAGCTGCAGATGCTGATGTTGAGTTACTGATGCTGAAGGGCCCCAGAGACACACCAGGGAAGGGTCGTTCACCCTGGGAAATGGATCTGAATCCTTCAAACCCGCGCTCGGGGAGGCACAAAGCCAGGCCCGTGTCTCCTGCAGGAGCTGATGTGTTTGCGGGCTGAGCGCTCCCTCCAGGGGCTTGGGGGTGCCCAGGGTTTGTGGTCACCTCAGGGTGAGGAGCAGCCTCAGCAGGGGCAGTGCAGGAGCTGCCCCGGGGCTGGGTTAGCTCTGCTGCCAGCCCCAGCTCTGATTTCAGCTGTCACTCAGTGCAGGGCAGTTCGGAGCAGCTCCCCTGGCTCAGGCTCTGCCCGACACTGCCCAACTGCAGCTGCCAGGAGCAGGAGGAGAATCCAGGCAGCTCCTCCTGGTGTCCCTGAACACCCCACAGGGACCCAGGAGTTCCCTAACCCAGAGTGATTTCATGCTCAGATCTCAGGGCTGTGTGCCCTGAAACAAATCCCCAGCCCTTCAGCCACCCCTGTGAGCTCCCCGTCCCTGCTCCCTGTGAAGAGTTGCCTTGCAAGGATGCTAATTGCAATTAACATCCCACAGTTCTCTCCCCATGGGCAGCAAACACCCTTTTCTCCTCTCCATCCTGGCTGTTTTCACAGCCACCTTTGGGTGCAGCCCCTCAGTTGTCTCCTCTGCAACCCTGACCCAGCAGAAGGATCTGCACAGATCCAACACTGAGCTCCCCAAAACGCCACTGGCAGGGGTGACACGTCCTCTGCACCCAGTGAGCCAGGCTCAGCACCCCTCCCTGTCTCTCCTTTGCTCACAGCCCCTCTGTCATTGATCATCCTGACAGGGACTCACTTGTTCTCTGTGGAATAAGTGATAATCTGCCCACTCACATGGACATGTAAAAAGGAAAACTAACATGGTCTCTAAAACCAATGAGCCAGTAAATAGAGGGCTATAAATAATCAGGAGAAAGGACTTAATTAGCAGCAGAACTCACTTGCAGGGCACTGGGTTCATATGGGTGCCTCTCATCTCAAACTGCCTGATGTGCCCCCATCACTCCCCAGCCCCTGCCCTGTTCCCTCCCCAGACAGACACCATGGCTGGGCTGTGTTTTGGGAGGGTTTGGTGCCCTGGCTGTGCTGGGACAGCTCTGTCCTGTCAGAGCTGCTGGGCAGCATCAACCCCGAGAGCCCCAGAGCAGGGTGAGAGCAGAGCTCACACAACCCCTGATTTATGGGGTCGTGGAATTGGTCAGGCTGGAAAAGCCCACTGAGATCAGAGTCCAAGCTTTAACCCAGCACTGCCAAGGCCAGCACTGAGCGTGTCCCCAAGTGCCACATCCACAGGGATGTTAAATTCCTCCAGGGGTGGGGACTGCACCACTGTCCTGGCTGGACAGCCCTTTCCATGAGGAAATGTTCCCAAAATCCCCCCTGAGCCTCCCCTGGCCCAGCCTGAGGCCGTTCCCTCTCCTCCTGTCCCTGTTCCCTGGAGCACAGCCCGACCCCCCCGGCTGTCCCCTCCTGGCAGGGAGTTGTGCAGAGCCACAAGGGCCCCCCTGATCCCCCTTTTCTCCAGGCTCAGCCCCTTCCCAGCTCCCTCAGCCTCTCCTGGGGCTCCAGACCCTTCCCAGCTCCATTGCTCCTGTCCAGAGTCAGGGCTGTGCCTGCTGCCCAGACCTGCTGCTTCCAATCCCTCCCTGCACTCATGGGATGCTCGGGATGCAGAAGAGGGGCTGCAGTTCCAACCCACTCAGTGCAGGAGCTCTGTCCCTGCTCTGCTGCTGCCTCAGCCCAGTGACAGTGCAGGGCAGATCAGCAGAGAGCCCCAAAGGTGATTAAATTGTACCCAGAGTCTCTGGTCTGAGGTGTCTGGGCCGAGTTTAAGGAGAGTTTGACAGATCTCTGGTGCATCCAGGCAGCCCATCCTGCAGTTCAGGCTGCAAACAGATTCTTTATCAGGGCAGCTTTCCCCAAAGCTCTGTCTCTCCTTTATTTTGCACCTGTTTGTTTCCCTAGCTGTGACTCAGGTCCCTTTTCAGCACTCCCTGTTTGTGAATTCACCCCAGGTTTTCAGATGAAAATGTTCTATTGAGCAGCATCAACCACAAACTCCTGAATTTTCTGGCAATGGCTCCATGGATGTGAGGCATGCTCTGTCATGTCTGGAAAGAGTCATTTTACCATGGAAAGAACAATTCCATCAGGCCAAAGCAGCCTGTAAAGGTCCCTGTGCTGTGTTTCACTGCCTTTCTCCAGGACCCAGCCAGATGCCTCTTTAGCACCCACGTGCTGTTGGTTTTATTAATGTTGCATCTGCTGGTGATTTGAGCAAGGGCCAAAGGTTCAGAATTGAAACTCAAGGACCCTCTCCTACTAAAAGATTTTATTAGCCATAAATCTATTACAAAGTGCCCGTGTTGACAATAGGGAATAACACAATCAAAGCCCTCTCCTGGCAGTGACAGCCCAGCCCTGCTGCAAGGAGCCACATGAATTAATCTGCCTCGTTAACTGTCCCAGCTGAGAGCCTTTCAGGAGCACAAAACACTTGGACAGAGCACAGAGAAACAGCTGTGCCTGTGCAAACACATCCTGCTTCCCAGAGGGGCCTCTCTGCGTGGATGATGCTCCATCCCAGCCCCAATCTCCTGAGCCCTGTGCTTTGTGCCAGCCTCAGGTGTTAAGTGCTCAACAAAACCTTCCAAAGTGAGAATAGTGACTTCCTGTGTGCTGCTGGAAGGAGAATATTGATGGCTAATGAGATCTTCCCTTAAGGGGAAGGGAGCACTGAAGATTCAGAGATGTTGTGGTCAAAAGGAGCAAAAAACGTCAGGGGCTCTGCAAAAGCTCCCAGGATTTGTTGGTAAGTGACACACACGGTGTGGAAATTGGTGTCAGTTTGTCCCTAACCTTTTAATAGGTTAGCTTTCCTCTCCCTGGAGAGAAGTTTCTGACTTTCTATGCAAATTCATTATCATGCCCAGTGTTCTGGACCTTTCTGGAAATGGGCTGGAGAACCTCAGGGGTCTGTGGTGGTCTTGATTCCCCTCCCACATTCCACCCCCACTTCTCAGGCTCACTCCTGGATCCAGGGCTTGTATGGGCTCACTGGTACTGGCACCTGGGGCTGATAATTCTCCTAAAAGATCCTGGTACTGCTCCCACAAGGGAGGCTGCTCCAGTTTGGAGGGTTCCTCCTCTTCCCTGTAAATACCAATGCATTCCATTGCAGCCCACCTGGCAGCCCCAGGCAGCCCTGGCACAGACCCCCTGTGCCCTCCCTCTCTCCTCAAGGCCCGAGCTGGTGCTCACAGCCCTGCAGGTTTAGGGGCACGCTGCAATAAACCTGAAATTGCCACAAAAACTGGGGGAAGGAGGCTCCTTGTGAGGGAGCCAAAGGAGAGATGAGGAGGGGATGAGGGTGCACAGAATTGCACAGCCTGCTTTAGCAATTCATTGGACCTTCTGAGGCACAGGGCTACCCAAACTAAAACAAACCCATCAGCACCCAGCTCCTGGAGCCTCACAAAGCCAGGCTCTAATAAACTCCAGGGCTGTGAGGAGCTGCCCCAGGGGCTCTGCTTGCAGGACCACTCTGATCAAGGATTTCAAACATTTCTGGTGCTTTTATTCACATTCCTGTTTCCAGAACAGCTCTGGAAACTCTGTCCAGGCCAAAAGCACATGAGGAGAGCATTCCATGCTTTGGGAGCTTGGGAGTGTGGAGAGGAGCGAGCTGGGAGTGCCAGGGAAGGTGTGGGCACAGCAAGTCCAGATCCTTCCTCCTTCCCTCCTGGGGCTCGTTCCCACTGCCAGAGGGCAGGGCTGGCTGGGATCTGGGCAAGGAATTGTTCCCTGGCAGGGTGGGCAGGGCTGGGATGGAATTGCCAGAGCAGCTGTGGCTGCCCCTGGATCCCTGGCAGTGCCCAAGGCCAGGCTGGACATTGGGGCTGGGAGCCCCTGGGACAGTGGGAGGTGTCCCTGCCATGGATGGGGTGGCTCTGGATTCTGGATGGGATTTCAGGTCCCTCCCAGCCCATCCCAGCCAAATTCCATGTCCTGAGCTGATGCAGAGCTCGTGGCTGTTCAGATGTTCCCAAGTTTCAATTCACCTGCACCCTCAGCCCCACAGCTTGAGCTGTAAGTGCCCTTTAGAGGGGCTGGGTGAAACAACTCCTTTGTGTTTGAGAGCCACTTCCCACTGGGTTTCTCATGCCAACACTATGGTTGGAAAATAAATGGGTCTTCTTTTCCATTTGCAGAAACTTTCAAGCACTTTCAGCAACTCTAAATGGAAAAAAAGTGTTCAGGCTCACAATACCTTCCCCTTCCACATCTGCTTTGCTGGAATTACTCTCAACAAGCATCTGAAAGGAGAACTAAAAATAAAATATCAACAGTTTTGTCGATATCTTGGAGTGTGCCATGAATGGGGCTGAGCAGTGAGATTGTGGCTGCCCTTGTCACTGGGCAGTAATTCCAGCTCTGCTTCCCTTCCCAGCAAATCCCAAAGCTGCTGCTGCAGGGGTGCTCCGGGCTGGGACTGAGTTTGGGCTCCTCAGCTGATTTAACAAAACTCAGCTCAGTCATGGGCTCAGAACAGAGCAGCTGTGGCTGCCCCTGGATCCCTGGCAGTGCCCAAGGCCAGGCTGGACATTGGGGCTGGGAGCACCTGGGACAGTGGGAGGTGTCCCTGCCGTGGATGGGGTGGGATGGGATGGGATTTAAGGTCCCTCCAACCCAAACCATTCCAGGATTCCACAAAATTTCCAGCTTTCTACTCTAGAAGCTCCTGAAGCCTGGATTTGTTCCATTTCCAAGGGAAAGCTCAAGGCTGGAGCTTTCAGCAGAGCTGGGGAGTTGGGAGCAGACAGGAAATAATAAGAGATTTATCAGTTCCTGTTCCTGCCATCCAGAGTATCCCAATGTCACTGATTCCATTGCCAGTGATCCCTCAGCCAGCCCAGTGCAGGCTCTGCTTCTTCAGGGGATTTCACAATTTGAAAACTGTCTATGCACCAAAAGGAAAAAAAAACCAAAACACCCTAATTTTAGCTTCCCACAAAGCAAAGTAAAAATCACCTCACAGCTGCTTTTAGAAGTGCTTTGGTTTTAACTCTTTGTATCAATTATGTTACAGTTCTTTGGAAGAAGGATGTAATATTGGGACATTGCATTTTTGCTGTCAGGTTTTTCTCCCCAAAAACTCAGTTTCTCCCCAAAACCCCAGTTCCCATCAGAACCTTTGTTTCAGCACTTTTCATGGAGAAAACTTCCTATTACTCACTAAAGCAGCTGGGAAAAGATTCCTGATGCTGAGTTGCAGAAGAAGGAGTTGGGCTGTCCTTGTATTTGAGGGGCTGTAAATCCCAAATAGCCCCGTGTTTGCAAACCCCAGGTCCTTGCAGACTAAAGTGCATGTGACACATCCCCAAACTCTGCCAAGCCCACGAGGCTCCAGCTCAGGATTTAGGATTTTTGCAGCCCTTTCCAGGCAGATCTGCTCTTTCTGCTTCTGGGGTCACCCTTCCTGTTTCTCTGCTGCTCTGTGGCTGCTGCTGGGTCAGTGACACCGAGGTTTGGGACCTTTGGCTGTGCCTGGAGCCAGCCCCAGAGTTTTGCTGAAGCCCTTGGATGCTGTGTGTCTCCATGAGCCCCTCACCCCTCACTGCCCCACCCCAGGAATGTCCCCTCATGTCCCCACCCCACAGCCCCTCATGCACGCCTCACCAGCATCTCCAGCCCCCCTCTTTCTGGGGACAAAACCTCCCTGAGATCTCTGGATGAGAAATGTTTTATGAAATTGTTGCTCTCTGGAGGGCAATGGGATGGAGCCAGAGCTTCCCGTGGGATTTGCAAAGCCACCCACAGCCCCTACTGCAAATGAAGTCTTTCCTGCAGGAGCCCATGGGCTGGGGATAACCCATTCACCAGCCCCCAAATATTGAGAATAACCCATTCCCCAGCCCCAAAATATTGGAAATAACCCATTTATTAGTCCCCAAATATTGGAAACAACCCATTCACCAGCTGCCAAATATTGGGAATAACCCGTTCCTTTAGAAGCCTCAGGACACCCAATGAGCTGCATGAAACCCCTTCAAATACAACTCTGGTTCAGACTCTTCCCCTTGCATTTATTTATGGGATTATTCCTGTCCTGTGCTGGTCCCTCACGAGGCTGCAGCTGCAGGATCTGCCCTTGCTCCAAGCCTGGTGCCAAATTCTTTCCTGTGCCACGTGGAGCCCCCTGTCCCTGTGGCTGCTGTCCTGGATCTGACAGATGGTTTGTGGTGTTGGGCTGGGCTCCAGGAACAAACATTTTCTGAGGCATTAATCTTTATAGGGATTATCTACAGCAACTGCTCCATGTGGCACTTGGAGATCACTCTGGGCAGTTCTTGTGTCTTTTGGTGAAGGGAATTTGGTGTAAAATTCAGGGCTTTTCTTCAGGGGAGTCTGCACAGAGGGGATGAGGGTGGGGTAGAAGGTATTCAGAACTTGGGGGATGGTTCTTGTTCTAAGTTAGGATGATTTGGGATTGTGCACACAAGGATAAATCCTCTCTGCAGGTGCAGGTGCTGCTGCACCCTGCAGGGTTTGGGGACACCAAGGAGGAATGTTTTGACCCTCAAGGCCCTCTCATTGCAGCAATTTACCCCAGAACATCCCTTCCCAGTAACCTCAGGGGCTCTCTGGGCACCCTTACCCAGCTGGACAAAGGGGTAACCAAACCCACAAACCTGAATTCCCATGGAACTCACAGCTCATCCTTCCTTTGGGCACGGAGAGCTCGCAGCAGCCCCTCCCCTCCCAGGCACCTGCACAGGACTGGCACCATTCCTTGGGACATTTTCTACAGAATCATGGGAAAAGATCTTTGGCACCATCAAATCCACCTTTGGGACCATCAAATCCACCTGTTCCCCCACACTGCTGAGGCCAGCACTGAGCGTGTCCCCAAGTGCCACATCCACAGGGCTGATAAACCCCTCCAAGGGTGGGGACTCCAAACCTCCCTGGGCAGCTGTGCCAGGGCTGGACAGCCCTTTCCATGAGGAAATGTTCCCAAAATCCCCCCTGAGCTCCCCTGGCCCAGCCTGAGGCCATTCCCTCTCCTCCTGTCCCTGTTCCCTGGAGCACAGCCTGCCCCCCCCGGCTGTCCCCTCCTGGCAGGGAGTTGTGCAGAGCCACAAGGGCCCCCCTGAGCCTCCTTTTCTCCAGGCTCAGCCCCTCCCCAGCTCCCTCAGCCTCTCCTGGGGCTCCAGACCCTTCCCAGATCTGTTCCCATACCCACAGCAATAGGAGCAGCTCCAGCCTGTGGGGTGAGGGATTTGGGGTGAGGGATGAGGGATTTGGGGTGAGGGATTTGGGGTGAGGGATTTGGGGTGAGCGCTGTTCCCCCCCCCAGCAGGCCCCGGGCTGGGCAGGAGCTGGAAGGCAGAGGGTGGATTTTCCCCTGCTGCAATACTGATCCAACTCTTTGGGAATCCTTTCCTCCCTCTGGAACAGGAAAGGGAGGGGTCATAGAAGAACAGGGAGAAGGATCATCTTATAAGTGCAAACATTAAAGCTGCATTTAGCACCTGTCTAACTTTTAATATGAGCTGAGCTGCAGTCAGATATTGGGCACCAAGCTAAGTGACAATTTATGCAGCAATTCTAAATTAGCTGCAGCACAGAGAGAAAGGCACTTCTTTGGCTCAGCAGCCACCACAGAAACGAAAATCACTTCAATCCCAGCCAAAGAAAAAGGTGTGTTTGGGGGAAGGGGAGGCTGAAAGCTCAGAGTTTTCTTCCTTTGTGTTAAAATGAGGAGAATTTGGTGTTTTGAAAGGAGGTATCTTAGTTTGTGAAACATTCCTGTCACTTCTTTAGGCAGGGCTGGGATGGAATTGCCAGAGCAGCTGTGGCTGCCCCTGGATCCCTGGCAGTGCCCAAGGCCAGGCTGGAGCACCTGGGACACTGGGAGGCGTCCCTGCCATGGATGGGGTGGCACTGGATTCTGGATGGGATTTCAGGTCCCTCCCAGCCCAAACCCCTGCATGGCCCTGTGACACAGCCTGACACTCCTCCCAAGGCACAGGCTTGGATTTGATAAAACACAGGGAGTGTCCAACAGGGATGGGACTCTCTGGGGTGAGTGCTGGGAGTTTTTCCAGGCTGAACCATTCCAGGATTCTGTGATCTGTGTGCAGAGCATCCCCTGAGCGCCCTGCACTGCATCTGCTGCCCCAGCAGCTCCAGCTGCTTTCTTTGTCCCCTCCCTCTGCCTGTCCCAGCCGTGTTGTCCCCCTTCAGGGGGATCACCTGTGGGGTCCTGCAGCTCCCAGGGCTGCCCAGAGAGAGCCCAGGTGAGCCCAGCCCAGCCTGGTCCAGGTGTTCCATCAGTCTGGTGCACATCACAAACCTCCAGCAGCACGCACTGCCCGGGGAGCCACAGAAATGAGGGCAAGGTTTGGAGAATTGGGGCTGTGAGAGCCAGGCAGGCCTGGGCTGGAGGGGAGGTGGCTCTGTGGAGGCAGCACAGTTGTTTGCAGCTGCAGGAGAGGCTGTGCTGGGCAGGTGGGGAGGAATTATCCCCCAGTCACTGCCAGCGTGAGCAGGAACCGGCTGGGGCTGCGCAGGGAAAGTGCAGCTTAAGTGCTAAAGAAACATTTTCATTCTGAGCAAAACGGAGACGTTTCAAGTGGGTGAATCACAGAATATCTGGAGTTGGGAAGGACCCATAAGCAACATCCAGTCCATGCTCCATTTGCTGCATTGTCCACAGGGGTTTTTGGAGGAGTTTGGGGCCAGCAGCTGAAAAAGCTGCACTGCAAACGTTAGCCCAGCTGGGCATTAACTCCTGGATGCAGTTGAGCAAAGCTGACAAACTTCATTTGCAGTTCTCCTGTCAGGCCCAGCTCTCCATGCACCGGGAAATTGGTGCCATTAGTGAGGAAACAATGGGAGCACTCGGGCCAGTTGGGGAAGCAACGTTTTAACCCCTGTCCCAAAGGAACATTTCACTCCTGTCTCCAAAGCCGAGTTCCACCTGTGCTCCCAGAGAGGCAGCACAGTCCTGCAGAGCCTCTGTATTTCCCCTGGAATAAAGAATTATGCCAGGATGAAGTATTTCAGTGAGGGAATGTGCTCCTTGCATAGTTATTAATTCATTATTGGCCATAGCCAAACTCACTCCGCTACTAAGTCATCTATTAAATGAGCCAAATGAAATTTATTAACACAGCATTGATCATTTAAGTCTTTTAGCATAAAGCATAATGGAACAGAAGCAGAAGTAATAATTCCTTGCCTGGCTTCTGGTCCATGTCTCATGCTCAGGGCCCTGTGTTAGAGATCCCGTTGTCCCCAGAGCTCCCAGGAATGTCACAGCAGCAGGGCAGGATCCTCTGCCTTTTGTTAGAGCTTCCCTTTGGGCTTGGCCTGGAGTGACTCTGGAAACTCAGTCCGAAAAACAAAAGTGACTTTCAACTGAGGAGTGCCCCAGCCAGGAGGAAGGAAGGGATTGTTCCTTGGACAATGAACACCAGGGAACACCAGGGAAAACCACAGAACACCAGTGACACACCAGTGACACACCAGTGACACACCAGGGCTGTGATCATGCTCCCAGCCCGGCCCACAGAGCTCTGGCTCCTCCAGCAGGACCTCACCCAGTGCTGCCCCTGTGGAAAGCTGGGTCCTGGCAGGGCACAGAGCCCGGTGTGTCACTGCCCAGGGCAGGTCCTGGCAGGGCACAGAGCCTGGTCTATCACCACCCAGGGCAGCCCCTGCCGCCTCTAGAGGTGTGCCAGGGTCACTTGGAAGGAAACCTCGTCCCCAGAGGACACTGTGCAATCACTGGTTTGTACAGGTGGACTCAGCCTTTACAAAGCTCGGATCATTCATGTTCCCCAGGCCCAGTTTGTTCCTGCAGGGGATAATTCGGCCTTTAGGCAGATGGGGATTTCTGAGGGGTTTGTTTCTAATTCTGGACTGGATGGGGAAGTGCTGCTCCATGTTCCGCCTGCTGCTCCCTAAATTAAGCAGAAATAGGGAATCTCTCTCTGAGGTGAGGCAGAAGCTTTGCAGATCAAGGCTCTCAGCTTTGAGAGCCCTGCAGACCTGAGGGCATCATGAAGTGACGCTTGTGAGAATCTCAGCAGCATCCAAACCTGACCCATTTCCTGCATCCAACCACAGACAGGTCCCAACGTGCTAACCCAGGTCACAGATGCTCAAAGTTACTAACAAAATTAAATAGGAGTTAAGCTTTGAGGATCTAAATGACATCAGGCAGGACTCACAAGGCACAGCCAGCAGAGAGGGGAGCACAGCCCTGGCTGTCCCTCTGTCTTTAATCCAGGATGGGGGCAGAGAGCAGAGAGGGTACAGTGCAGAGCTGGGGCTGCACCCAGCCCCACTCAGGATATTCCATAATTCTGTCATTGGTTGGGAACTGTCGCTGGCTGCCAGCCAGGGGCCCAGAATGTCCCTCAAGGTCTCAGTGACTGTGGGCAGAGCTGATGATTCCTCCCAGCAGACTCTGCCCTGGGGAAAGTTTGGGATGTCAGCACTGAACTGCAGGAGTTGTCCCCCCATTCTAAAGGAGGGAGCTCTGTCCCTTCCTCATCCTGGCTGCTGGAATGGTGACACCGTCGGGGTGTCACACTGCAAACTGCAGCTTTGGACATGCAGAACCAAAGGTGCTTCTGGCCTCCAGTGCATTGCCATTGGATTCTCCAGCTAAACCATCCCCCCTGGCAATTAACTCGCAATTGGAGCAGTTTCCATGCAGAGCTGTGTTAAATGCATGGAGCTTTTTTCCCTTTATGGATGTCTTCTGCCTGATCCTTTCTTTCCATCTCAAGAATGGATTAAAAGACTCCTCTTAAGAAGCTGGAACAAGTTTCCCAGGCTAATGCAGCCCCAGCCAAGTTGTGCTTTCATCAAGGCATTTTAGTCATCGCCATAACATCTCTCAGGCTTATTAAATCAGCCTCGTCTCCAGAGGGAGGTTTTAAATGGGGGTAAAATACCATATTAAGCAGTCCAGGAACTCATTTGATTTAATTTCATTTGTACTTAGTTTTTTTCCTTTGTCTCCTTTTCAAGAAAACAGAAAGAACAATTTGGAGGTGTTCAAAAGATGCCTCCTTTTTAACCTTTTGGTGATAAAATAATTCGGTAAAGCTGTAATAATCTGCCTCTCTCAGTACTCACAATAATCCATCCTCCCTTCTACTTTCTCTCTTTCCTTCTGCCTTTACCACACCAATGCAGCAGCCCAGAGCTGGGTGGAGACTCTCATTCCTAAACTTGTGCAGAGGACAGTGGGGAACACTCAGGAAAATGCTGTGGCTGCCCCTGGATCCCTGGCAGTGTCCAAGGCCAGGCTGGAATACCCTGGGACAGTGGAAGGGGTGGCACTGGATGGGCTTTCAGGTCCCTTCCAACCCAAACAATTCCAGGACTCCATTTCCACCAGGCACATTTTGGATCCTGTCTGAAAGAAAAGCGCTCTGGGAGGGATCAGAGCATGCTGACCTGGAAATGACAAATGAGGGATGTTCCTGAGGCTCGGGGACGGGTCAGCACAGCCTGAGCAGTGGAAAACTCAGAACTGGGGACATCAGTCCCTGGGGAGGTCCTGCTGCCTTCTCCCGCAGCTCTTGAGCTGCCATCCAGCTGCTGGAGTGAGTGCCTCATCAAAATTAAAAGGGTTGATGGTGCTTATCTGCATTTGATGCAAATCAGCCCAAAGCTCTCCAGCTCCCATCAGGAGTCTCTGCCTCTCTCCGGGCTCACAGCAGCCCCTGGGTGGGCTCAGGGATCTGGGATCTGCACACGTGGCTTTGATGGCACCAGAATGCCTGAACCGGGGTCAGGGAGCAGGACTCTGAAGAAGAATGAGCTGAACTGCACTGCTGTGCCCTGGGCAGGGCTCGCCTCCTCTGGAGGACAGAAACTTCTGTTCCTGGGCACGTGGCCCTGGATGAGCAGTCCCTCCTGGATCCCAAACCCCATCATCCCCCTGCTGCACCCCCTGCACTGTCCTGCAGTGGGAACTGGGGGGCCCCGGGATCCCCCCAGCCTGTTCCAGCCCTTCTGAGGAGCAGGACAAACAGATGAGGCTTTGGCTTAAAAAGCAGGAAAAAAACATGTTCTGCTGCAAAATCCCTGCCCGCATCAGCTGCTGCCCCGTGCCTCGGTTTCCCCGGGTTTTGCCGATTTGAGCTCTTTGTCTGCTCTCCCCCCTTGCCAGTGCCAAGTACAGAAGGTGCCCGGCTCTGCTCCGAGTCCGGAGCTGTTTCCAGCAGCAGCAGCAGCTCCTCCGTGCCAGGGATTTAATTGCCAGATCCCGGCGCTTTCCGCGCAGCCCGGCAGAAGGCGGCGGCTGGCGCTGACCTCTCCCGGTCCCTCGTTCTGCCTGGCAGACTCTTCTCAATTATTTTCTCCCCATGTTGCTGTTTACATTCTGCACTCACATCCTCGGCAGCGCTCCCCATCACCTTCCCGCAGCCCGAGCCCTCCTAATCTGAAGTGTATTTCAGCCTTATCTCTATCAAAGCAGAAGGGTGGGGAGTCATCCTCGCTGCCGGATCCTGGAGGAGCTGCAGCCAGCAGCGCTCAGCTCAGCTCGCACCGCGCTCTAACTCACAGACCATTCTCCTGTCAAGAGCACTGAGGACAAAATGAAACGTTCTCTTTCTTTCTTCCCCAAGGCTGCCCGTTAATCTCTTCCCGACAATGATTGTGTGTCATGTTTCATTCTGGCTGTCACCAGAGTTCGCTCCATCCCCGTCCCAGAGCCAACCTGCGGGATTTGAGAGCCGGGGTGTGGCTGATGGTGGGAGCAGGACCCAGGGCAAGACCCTGGGCTGGCAGGGTTTGCTGGACAAACTGGGCTGGTCTCCAGCTGGACCAGTGCAAACTGGGATTGGGATTGCTCTGCTACCACAGGGATTTTGGAGTATTTTGGAATTCTGTAGGAAGCAGCAGTCAGGGTTAGTAAACTGTGCTGGTTGAGGGGTCAGGAGGGACCTCAGAGAGCCACAAAAATCAGGTGGGCTCCCCTCTTCTTCCTGGCTTACCTGGGAAACTCCCCACATCCAGCCATTCTCCCTTTGGCCGAATGGCTTGTGAGCAATAAATCCCAATAAATCCCACAGTGTCTCCACCCTGGACACAGCCAGGATGGGGGTGCTGGACAGAGGGGGCTGGGCCTGGCCCCAGCAGGGTCACAGGAGCCTTTTCTGCTGGAGAGCAGAGCAAGGCTCTAAGTCCTTTTCTTCCATCCTCAGGTTTTGTTGCTTTTCCCCAGATCCACAGGGTTCTGTTTATTGTCACCTGGAACATTTGCTGAGATTTTGATATTGATCAGAGTCGGAGTGCAGGAAGGCATTGCAAACAAAGCCCCACTGACAGTGAAATCTCTCTTCTCTCCCAGCAATAAAAGAGAGGTGCCAGAGAGCCGGGAGAGGCAGCACAGACACCCCAGCTGTAATTACTGGTATTGAAGTGATCACTGTACAGACCCAGTTAGCACTGGAGCAGCAGCATTTGCATAAAAACTATAAGCACAAAAATGCTCTGAAATGACAAATACAAGGAAACTGTATCAGATTTGCATTAAATTAGTGACTGTGTGCGAGATGCCATTTAAATGGCAGGTGACTCGAACATTTCTCTCCCTTTTAGTAGAAGAGGCTGAAATGTTCATTTTCATGGTAAACAGTAACTGCACATTGATTTGGAGCTTGAAAGCATCTCCACAAATAGCTTTCTCAGGGAGTGGGGCTGGAGCACAGAAATCACAGCACTGCCTTGCCCTGCATGGCTCTGAAACCCAGCAGCACAGCTTGGGTTTCTTTCCTACACTTGGTGAAAAACCTGCAGTGACAACCAGAAACCCAAAGCCCCCCTGAAGCTGGGGGGGGAGCAAAACAATTCCCTGCAGTTATCAGGGAGGGTGACCTGATGGGTCACTGCCCACCAGGTGTGGGTGAGGGGGACAGCAGGGCCTGCAGGGAGCTGGAGGTGCCCACTGGCACTGCCAGGGCACAGGGACGGGGTCGGGATCTGCCCTGCAGCTTCTGCGTCCCACTGTCAGTGGGCAGCCCAGTGAGACCCCAGCACAGGTGTTGTCCATCACACCCTGGCCTTTTGGGGCTCTCAGTGGCCATAACTCAGCACAGAGCCTGGGGACACCCCTTTGACCCTCTGGATCCTCTGCCATCCCACTGGGTGGGACTGAGCTGGGGTTAAACCTCACAGGGAGGCTTGGAGGGAGAGCTTTCCAGAGTTACCCTTTGGCTGGATGAATTCTTCCCCTAACACGTCTGAATGGGGCTATTTGGGGATGAAAAATGTCAGTTCTTTCCCAAAGCAGGCCCATTTGGAGCTGTCACTTGGCAGTGCCACAGCAGAAGAAAGACTTTTCTCTCCAGGTTTTGCTGTGGTCAGGAGTTGATAACTTGTTCAGGTTCAGTTCAGCCGTATCATTTTCAAGGAATTGTTTGAATGGCTTTAATGTGCCGTGAATCAAAAGAAGAAATTCAACCCCTGGTAATTAAGATGGAATGGGCAATTATTTCTGTCTGTCTCCTTTTCTGGATGAGGAAGGAGAAAACTGAGCTTTCCAATGCCTTTGTTCTGCCCACCACGAGAGGAGCCCCGGGTTGTATCCACCAATGCCTGGACATATTTATTGGTGTCCCCCCTGGCAGGAGCAGAATCCCTTGGAAATCTGAGCCCACCTCAGCAGAGGAAGGAAAGGGGAGCTGCTGTGAGCAGAGAACCCTCAGCTGCTCTGCTCTGCCCCACTCCCACAGCTTGCTCCAAGTGCTTGACAAATTAAAATCAACAATGAGGGAGCACTGGAACCATTTGGAATCGTGGCACTGAAATCTGCCCTGGCAGGCAAAAACTGCCAGGGTCACTTGGCTGGGGATCAGAGGGTGCAAATGGGACCTGAAATCCCCAGGAACTTCCCCAGCTGATTGATCCCCACATGCCAGGGACACGTTTGGCTGGGCTGGGGTGTCCCTTGTTTGATGCTGTGGGGACCCCAGGCTGCCAGCCCTGCCCTGCCGGGGCTGCTGCCAGTCACACGACAGTCACACGCTCACATCAGAGCCCTGTTCTGACAAGAGGTGGGGAGGGAGCGGCTGTGAAAGCCCTGAAGGCGAGGGGAAAGGCAAGGGAGCTGAGCTGGGGGAGAATTGGGGGATTTATTATCCAGGAAAGTGATGGGACCCTGTGGGACAGGCAGAGCTGGGAGCTGCAGCCACAGGGTGTGGGGAGATTGGGGTGGAGCTGGTGCTGCTCCAGAGGTGCAGGAGAGGGCTTGGGGTGGCTTCAGAATAAAGCAGAGCACAAGGTCTGAGCAGGGATGGAAGGAAGAAAAATCCCAGAATTATGGAATATCCTGAGTGGGGAGGGACCCACAGGGATCATCCATTCCAGCCCCTGTCCCCGCTCAGCCCCCCAACAATCCCCCCTGTCCATCCCTGGAGCTCTGGCAGCCTCGGGGCCGTGCCCATTCCCTGGGGAGCCTGGGCAGTGCCCAGCACCCTCTGCCTGAGGGAAGAACCTTTCCCTGATCTCCAACCGTTCCCTGGGTGCTGTCCCTGCTGAAGGAATCTCCCCCATCCCTTCCCCTCCTGCAGGCTCTGCTCTCAGGCTGAACCCAGGGGATGTGGGGGTGCTGTGCTCAGCTCCCCACTGGCTCAGGCACTGGGGACCCCCCAAACAGCCCCACTTGTGGGGCACAGGATGGAATGGGAGGTGTGGAGGGGATCCCCAAAGCTCTGATCCACCCCAGCATGGGGATCCCTGAGCTGCTCGAAGTTTCTCATTTAACTTGGGTGTCACCAGAGCCTCAGATCCACCTGGGAAATGAGAGCCCTCAAAATACTTTATATAAACTAGAAGAACCCATTACAGATCTTGTATCAAGTCTGGAGTCTGGATTTTCCTTCTCGTAGGGAATTTAAAGCCTTTGTAGGAATTCTTTTGCTCATTCTTCTGCCTGGTCCAGGTGAAGCTGTCCCTGCCCAAGGCAGGGGGGAGGGACTGGGTGACCCTTAAGGTCCCTTCCAACCCAGTCCATTCTGTGATTTTATAATTCTCCTGAGAAATTTCACCATTTCTCATTCATTTTCTTCAATTCTGGGATGGGATTTTTTTTCCCTCCTGTAAAAATTCTGAGCAGATGCAAAAGCTTTGGGGATCACTTAAACCTCTTGGGTTTAATGACTGAAATGTCTCCCACCTGTTCTACTTTTTAAAACCGAATAGAATTTTAATACCAATGGGGAAAAAAAAAAAAGCTAAAATGAAAAATCACTTCAAAAGGAAAATCAAAACAGTTCCACTCTGTGGCTTTTTTTTTTTTTCTCAAATAAAACATGATTGAAGTCAACACGTTCCTGAGCAACATCTCACTCATCAAAAGTGGCATTTACTGACAGAACAACGTTTTTCCACTGAAATGAGCTCTCAGTTTGGGATCCCTGGGTAATGACATTAAATGTGAGTCCTTGGTGGCTCTGACTGTGGAGAGGAGACACAAATGATAGTGTGGGCCAGTGATTATTCTTCTCTCCTCCACTAAAGCAAAATAACCCATAATCATCCAGTGGAGCTTCTGCTCCACAGCCTCCCCAGCACAGCAGCCACAATTAGAGAGCTGGAGCTGCCTCCCAAAAACGAGGGCAATGAACCACAGCACTGAACAAAGAGAGGTGCCAGTAAGAGCTAAGAGACAACACTTTTCTTGGTTCAATGGCCAAATGGAAGAAAAAATACATTTTGAGTTAACCTGAATTGAAATTTTTTCAATTTTTCCAGTCAAGCAAAAAGTTGAAAAAAATTAATGGCAGATTGCTTTTTGTTTTCAGCCTCTTTTTATTTTCTGTTCCATTACTTTTCCTTTCAGGGAAAGTTTCAGAGTCTGTTTCATCACTCCCAACCTACAGCTTTGTAGTGGGGGTAAAAACAAGGTTTGCCCAAAACTGTTTTGCCAGGTGGTGGGAATTTGGCTGGGCTGGCAGAGGTGGGAATTGTCTGTGCTCAGAGGGCAGGGTGGGTCCATCTCAGCTGAGAGCTGACCCCACATCCTTGCTGGGACCCCATTTGCTCCTGCCTTCTACACTGCTGGTGATGCTGCTGCTCCCAGGGGCATCTCTGCAGACAGTTAATCGAGGAAAAAACTCTCAATTCTGATGATTGGAGCTCTCCAGGAGGTGGTTGGGCTTGGAAACATCTCCCAGTGGGAGTAAACCAGAGCAGGCCCCAGGGAATTCTTTCCCACTCCTGTGTTTGGGTTGTTTTCATGCCAAAGCTGCAGATTTCCTTACACCAAAATGTTTGGTCAATCCATATTGATGTCCCTGAGTCTGCCACTTTAAAATATTCCAGGGCATTTAGGAATTCAGTGTTCTCAGAGTTTCGCTTCTTCCAGTTTCCTTTCAGAAATTACTTCACATTTCCCTAATCTGTCATCAAAAGATGAGGAAGCAAAACAAAACATCTCATTTCCAGATCCCCACGAACCACATTAAATTCGGGATTTTGAGAGCACCATGTGTGGTGCAAAAAAAAATTTGGATGAAACCCTTCTTAGATTCTGCTTTTCCTGAAGTTATGGAACACCCACTCAGCCCAAAGCAAAACCTGGTTTGCACCCAGGTCCAGCTGAGGGAATGGGCAGGAGGAGCTGGGTTTGGGTTGCTCTCTTTAATCCTGGTTCCTACATCTGCCCCCAGCCCAAACCTGCTGCTGGGGAGGAAAACAAAACAGCCCCAAACCACCTGGACTTGCCTGTCAGTAAATCCATCTTTTCAAACTCTCCTCCCTCCCAAATCCTCCCAGCCTTCCCCCTCCTGAATCTGGTATTCCTTAGGGTGCAGAATTATCGGGAAGTCCCATCCAGAATTTAAATCAAGACCTCCTGCTGGTGTCCCTTGGTGGGCTGGTGACATTTCCAGGGGACACTCAGCTCCACAGCAGGGTAGAGCTCCCACTGTCACCTGCCAGGTTCAATGAGATCTTCACTGATTCCAGAACAGCCTGAGCTTCCCTGCCCACCGAGGGGAAGGGAGGGACAACTGGCTTAGAACAACTCCACCAAATAAACAACAAAAATACACAAAATGTGCTCTGAGAGGATCTGTGGGGCAGAGGAGCCCTGGGACTTCAGTGCTGGCCTCCTCCAAGGAGCAGGGCAGGCTGGAAGTTTGGGGTTGGCCTGGCAGATGGTTCTGGGCTCCTCTGGGAATCACCTGCCCAAAATCAGGTTGGAAAAGTGAGGGATGAGCTCTGAGCCAGTCACTCCCTGCAGTGAGGGAAGAGGAACTGAGACCTCCATGGATTGATTCTTCTCCCCTCATTAGGGTCAAAACCTTTCCCAGAGAACCTGGAGCTGAGATAAAATAATGATAAATATCATGTTTATTTATAACCCAGTGTTTTCTCAGGAAAGGCTCGAGCTTAGGGAATGAGGTCCAGGACTCCTCAGAAATGAAGGTCCAGGTTTGCTTTGGACTGAGAGACAATAATCAGGGTATGGATGAGGGCTGGAGTCCAAAGCCAGGGGTGGGAAACCCAAATGGGCAAAACAATGAGGTGCAGAGCTGCCTGAAAATTTGACTGAATAAACCTTGAGTCACTTGGCTGGGATATAATCAGGAATTATATATTTTTAATATTGTTCTTTAAGAAAACTGAGAGACCAGCAGCAGGGAGTGTCAGCAGCCCTGCAGACACGGCCTGAAGGTGAATGGACACACAGGGACTATTTAGCCAGAAGAAGGGATGGTGAGATAACAACCTTCAAACAGGAGAAAGGAAAAGGAAAAGGCAGGAATTTATTCTTCGTGGCCCTGGTGAAAAGTGAAGAAGAAATGGGCTGGAATTGCAGCAGGAAGGATTCCAGGCTGACACCAGCCAGGTGTTGGAGGCTGTTGCTGAGTGCTGGCTGGTTGTGCAGGGCAGGGGCAGAGCCTGTGCTGCTCAGGAGGTGACTCCAGGCCCTGCAGGGCTGCTGGGGCAGCATTTCCTGGCTGGAGGCAGAGGAGAGACCCCCGGAGCCCAGAGCCTTTCCTGCCCCTTTCCTTTTCTGTGCAGCCTCAGTTGTGATGTTTGCCAGCTCTCCCAGGGGCCCTGGACAAAGCTGCTGGACAGATCCAGCTCTTGCCCTGTTTATCAGAGCACAATCAGCATTTCAGGGTCATTATAACTACGGGTTCATTTTGGGCTCAAACTCCATCAGTGCAGCTGTCCCTGTTGTCACCTGCCAGGGGACAGGCTCTGTTGAACCGCGAGCTCTGGGGCTCAGCCCAGCTGCTCCAGCCGGGATGAACACCCAGGAGTGCTGGCCTGGGAGGGAGGGAGCTGCACCTCCCTCCTGAGCTCCCCAGCCCTTTGGGGACAGAAAAGGAGCTCCATTTTAATGGGGATTTTAGCTTCATTCACTCTTTCCAGTTCCTAACTCAGCTGAAAATCACTGAAAAAAGAAACGTGGCCAAAGGTAGGAGCTCTCCCAGCCCCAGAACTGTTCCCAGTCCAGGACACCTATGGAATTCCAGGTGGGACCTGCCTCTCTCCCAGGTCCTCACAGCTCCTCTCCTATAGAAATATAAAACATGGAGAGCTGGGAGGTGTTCAGGGGATGCAGAGAAAACAAAAACCTGCTCCAGATCTTGGTTTTTAAACCCTCAACTTGCAGAGCAAACTCTGGGAATGCCTGGTTTTAACTTGTGTCACAATGTCACCAAACCCCATCCCAAAAGCACTGGGTGAATTCTGTAGGATCACCTGGGCTTTAAGATTTGAGATCCATGGGGAACTTTGCTATTTCTGCCTTACTCTTTTAAGGCCATCAGACCTCAAAATAAGAGCAATAAGACCACATGCACATTAACAACTCAAACTGGAAGGTCCCAAAGTAATGAAAATCCTGACCCTGTTCTGTGGAAGTTGTTGAAGCTGCTCACTCCAGCTCTGTTGAGTCATTTTGGTTTGATGAAATCAAACCCCTCTCACTGAGCCTCTAACAGAGGTTACATGTCTGAAATTCCACGTGTCTCCAACAATAAAGGGATCCTGGAGAAGGGAAGTTGAAAAGGAAATGAAAACAAACCCTGAAAGTTGTAACGAGCCACTCTTGACTTACCAAAACACTTCGAAACAAAATGAAAACACAGAAACAAATGGTCTCAAAATTCTGTGCACAAGGGAGACCCCTGGAAGGTTCAATGATGGCAAAAGTGAGGAAACTGCTAAAAAAGGCCAGGTTGGATGGGGCTTGGAGCAGCCTGGGGTAAGGCAAGGTGTGGAATGGGATGGGGTTTGAGGTGGTTCAAACCCAAACACTTTTAGGATTTATGGGATTCTCCATCAAAGCTCTTCAGACCAACACAGACACTGAGATGTTGTGACAAGTTGGCCCTCACGGAGTGACACAACTCGGGACAATCCGTTGTGTCTGTAATGCAGCAGAGACCCAGTCTGGGGGACAGCCTGGGCCAGACAGGGCTGGGACACGAGGAAGGAAAGGTCAGAGGTTCCAGGCATCAGGAAGTGACCAGGCTGGGCAAAAATCCATCTCCAGCATCTCCTGAGATGTCAGAGAAGGTTCTGGAGCTCTGCACACCCGGGAGCATCCCAGCAGCCTGCCTGCTTCCCAGGACAGGGCCAAGGATGGGGATGATTATCCCACAGAACTCTCCTGGAAAGGCATTTCTGGCTGTGCATGGGAAGATGGAGCCCAAGCTTGGAGCTATTAGCAGGCAATTAAAGCTAATGTTGCAGCCAGCAGCAAGAGCCCAGCCAGGCACTTCACTCCACTTTAATCTTTGAAAATGTTCACAGTTCTAATCAAGAAATAAAAGAGAAAATACATAGAGATGTGCATATATATATATATAAACGTAAAAATATATATCAGAGCATTAACTTTCATTGTCAAATCAAGCCGGGAGTTGCTGAATGAGGTAAATACGAGGAGCAATGTAACAGCCAATTAGCACAATCCTGCTCGTGGCTTTCATTTCCAAATGAGCCTCACACAACTCACCCCCACACAAAGGCGCTCAGGGAGAAGGAAGGGAAGAAAATAGGAAGGCTTGAGATGGGGAAAATAATCAAGTAAAAGGCATAAAAATCTGCAAGGTAGCAGGTAGGAGAGGGCTGGGGTTTAGCTGGGGGGTTGTTGGAGGGTTGGTACAATAATTAAAGATAGGATTGATAGAAAAATAATGTAGAGTATAGAATAATACAGAATATAAAATAATATTGAGTATAGAATAGTGTAGAATATGGAATAAAATATAGAATAACATCGATTGTAGAATACTATAGATTATAGAATAATGTCAAATATACAATAGCACAGATTCTAGAATAATATCGATTATATGATAATATTGAATATACAATAACACAGATTATATAATAATACAGAATCTTGAATAATGAAAGCTTAATGTAAAAATGGGTGGACTCATGGATAAAATGGTGAAAAGGAGAACGTGTGTGTACATTGGGGCATCTTCTCCGGCATTCTCTAACCATGGCAGCACAGACAGCAGAGAGGGAAGATGGTGACAGCATTTTAACCCTGTGCTATCGGGGGCAGTGCCCTCCTGCTGCCCCCAGAGCCAGTGGGACCAGGGTGGGCCCAGGGAGCCAGGCAGGAGAGCAGCCCGTGCCTGCCAGCCCCATGTGCCTGGCTCTGGAGTTCTGTGCACAGTTTTGGATGAGACTGCAGCTCAAGGCAAAACAAAGAGTTTTCAGTGCTGAGAGCCATTCCCAGAGCTGGCTGCTCCCAGATCCTGGGTGCTGAAACGTTCTCCGTGCTCAGCTCATGGCCCCAGTGCTCTGGGCTTTGCCTTGGGCCACGTTTGCCATCTGTACCTGGGGCCTGTGGTGCAGATGTGGGGCTGTGACCTGTGGGAGCTGCTCAGGGCAGGGCAGAGCTGTGGGGAGCAGCCTGGGAAGCCCAGGAAGGAGCTGCCTGTTCCCCAGCAGCCACCCCTGTGCCCAGAAGGAGCAGGCAGGAGCAGCAGAGGCCAGCCCATGTCAGAGCCAGGGGCACGAGGAGCTGCCTGGCCAGTCTCCAGCGCTCCCAGCAGAGCTGCAGCTCTTCCCAGCTCTCCCCAGGAATGGGGGAGATGCAGTTCCACTGAATCAGCACTTTTCCAAATGTCAGTGGCAATTGGAATCAAAGCTGCAGAGCTAGAGCAGGCACAGCAGGGCTATAACAATAACAGGAATATTATTATGGAGTTAAGTGCCTGCATTAAACTCTGCACTCCCAGGGCTCACCTGCTTGAGGAGTTTGGGTTTGTGCTCGTGGAGTCTGAGGCAGCAGTGCTGAGTTCTGTGCAGGCCCCCAGGGAGCTGAGGACAGTGCTGAGCATCCCCCTGTTCATCTTCCATCACCATTCAGCCCAACTTATTTGCCTTTTCCAGCCTGACCTTTCCTTCCCTGCACCACCAGCTTTTCAGGGGGCTGTTTCTCAGCCTGTGTGAACCTACTCCCAGCCCTGTAACAAGGATTTCCCACAGCTCTGAGTAAAATATCTGCTCCCTCCTGGATCACCCTCCACAACTCTCTGAAATCCACTGGAATGGGACATCTGTGGCCAGAATGCCTCTTCCTTCTTCCCTCTTTGTCCCTACTGCCAGGGAAGGAGCAGCCCACGGATGGTGCCTTTTTTCCCAGCCCAGCTCAGCCCATGGGCAGTGAGAGGCAGAAGAGAAAACCCACGAGATTCTGTTTGTTGAGGCCCCCTCATTTATCAAAAATGCTTGGGGAGAGGGACACAGAAAGCATTTCTGGTTTCATGTACTCAGCAGCTCCAAAGTGTTTTGGCAAAGCAACAGAGGTGGAGCTGAAAATCCCTTCAGCTTTGCTGAAAGGAAACAGAATCCAAATAGGAAAGAAGTGCTCAGCAAGAGGTGCAGAGAAATGTGGATCTGCAGTGCCCTGGTCTGGGAGGACAGAGCCACCCTGGGCCCTGCTGCCCTCCCAGCTGCAGGTGGCACAGGGAGGAGGGGTTGGATGTTGGGGCAGCAGCAGAGGCATCCCTGCCCTGTGCTGAGGTTCTGCTGGCCCAGGGAGGTTCAGCACACGCCATGTTTGCTCCCCCAGCAGCCACAGCTCATTTGAGAGATGCCAGGGGGACAAAAAGTGCTTTGGTGTGGATGTGATGCCAGCAGGGCAGTCAGCCTGGGGGGAGATGCACAGGGAATGTGTTCCCAGGGTTAAACTGCAAACCTGCACTTCCTGCATGGGAAAAGCACCTGGAGTGGAAAGGGAGCCAGAGCATGCTGGAGCTGAGCCCATGGACAGACAGGGATCATGGTGCTGACCCCATGGACAGCCAGGGTTCATGGTTCTGAACCCATGGACAGCCAGGGGTCATGGTTCTGAACCCATGGACAGACAGGGATCATGGTGCTGACCCCATGGACAGACCATGCCCAGGTGTTCACACAGGGCTGGCTCCAGTGCCACTCTCCAGGTGTTTGCAGGGCAGGATGAGCCCATCCTGCATCCATTCCCCAGCTCAGCCAGCTGCTGCTCCGTGGAAATGTGCCCAGGAAACGAGCAGCAAGGGAGCAGCACCGAGGGGAGAAGGGAGGAGGATCCAGCTGGATGTCAGGAGCCAAAGTGAGCCTCATGTTTTCCAAGCAGAGGGGCTGGCAGCTGAGCAGTGAGTGTTATTTACACCCCCAAGGGCTGGTGCCAGGCTGCAGGGATGGCATGGCTGGGCACAAGGCAGGGAATATTGACCTGTGCATTCCCAAAGATGGGAAGAGTAGAGACCCATCTATCCTAGTCAGCAAGGTGAGGAGAGTTCCTGCTTCACTCAGCTCACACACACACTCCCAATTGCTTTGCCAGTTTGGCTCCAGCCCTGCAGTGACTCAGTGCAGCCACTCCATCCCTGCTGAGCGGGGCTGTCAGTGCCTCCCACCAGCCTGGGCAAAGCCAAGCTCCAGCCCCAGACAATCCCAGCCAACCTGCTGCTCCTGCTCCTGTCCCTGCTCCTGTCCCTGCTCCTGCAGGACCCCACTCAGGCTGGCTGGTTCCTCTGCAGGCAGTGGAGTTCTGCAGGAGTTCCTCCAGGCAGTGACTGATCCTTCTCTAACAAAGCTGTCAGAGACTGGCTGAAGTGCCCTTGGTGTGTGGGGATTTCGCAGAGAGCCAGCCCGGACCTGGGCCTGCATTCCAGCAGCTGGGATTGTTCTCCAAGTGATGGCAGGAATCCCCATGGAAGGGGGGTTTCCCGTTTTCCTGGTTGCTTTGTGGCTCCTGCAGTGACAATCCCAGAATCTATGGATTTGTTTTGGCAGGTCTTCCATTATCTTCTTCTCTGTGCCTCTCTTCCCTGCCATAACACAGCATTCCTTCTTCCCTAATTCTAAGCTCAGTGTAACTCCTGTGGGATCAGCTTACGTGAATCCTGGTGGATGCAATCCTCATAAAACAGCTTCTTGAGATCAGCTTATGGGAGCAGACTGCCCAAAACCACCTCAGAGCTGGAGAAGGCCATGGACACAAATCCACCTCTTTGTGTTTCATCTACAACACATTTTCACTGCCAGAGAGCTGCAAATGACCAAAAGGTGAAGGTTTGAGCTAAGGAAGCCCCAAAGTGCTGCTGTCCATGGGATGCCTTCGCTGCCTTCCACTCAGGGAAGTTCTCCTGAACCCATTCAAGGCCACAGAAACATCAGTGGTCCCCAAGGCCACGGAGGAGCCTTTCCTTGGACAAAGCCTCCCCTGGCTCAGCAGCCCAGCCCTGCTCCAGTGCCCAGGAACACACTGGGGTTGGAATTTGCTGAGCAAGGCCTGTAAAAATTAACACATCTCACCAGAGAGACAGTGGGGGATGATTAATGAGCACAGGCAATGCAGGGGGTGGGGGGGCAGAGATTTGCTAAATTGGCAGCAGATAAAATGTTTGTTCCTGCTGGGAACAGCGAGGTTGGCAAACCCCAGCACGGGCCAGTGCCTTGGGTTAAGTGCAGAGGCCACGGCCCCGTAAATTGTTCATCACCTCATCCAGAGGTGCAGCCTTGTAGCCTCTCTGCTCCACTGAGCCCAGTAATGAAAGGCTTCAGAGCTGCCCGGGACAGGAGATCAAGTGCCCTGGGTGCTCCAGTTCTGATAAGATTTTAGATGAGGATTCATTTTGTTAATGATGCTTGCAGTGATCCATCTCCTCCTTGTTCCAGGGTTTTCCTGTGTGTGTCCTGCAGGAGGGGGAGCCTGGAGGGATGCTCAGGAGAGACTTTTATCCCAGGAGTAAAACTGGAATAACTGAGCAAAGCAAGGGAGGATCTGTTATCAAATCATTTGGCTGGCCCAGAGAAAGATGCAGCAAAACTCACCCACAGCAATTCCAGTTCTGTGTTTATCCCATGACTTTTTGCTCAGGAAAGTCCAAAAGGAGTTTGCAGAGCACGTGTTTCTCCTTCTGCTGTGCATTGGTCAGGTGGCTGAAAACCTCCTGTCAAATCTCCTCCTCATTTTAGGAACAGCCCTGGCAGGAATGGAAATTCAACAAGTAATGGCCCCAAGATGTTAAAATGTCTCCCACCAAGCAGATCCCCCTGGCCCCAGGAGGGTGGGAGTTGCTGTCACTTCCCCCAGGGTCTCCCCAAGCCATCCAACTGCCCTGAGTGATGTAGGTCAGGCATTTACATCCTCAGAAAGCACCTGCAGTACCCAGGGCTGGAGCACAACAGCCCTGCAGCCCCTCCTGACGATGGTTTTCCTCCCTCATTAGCTCTGACATCTGCCATTGATACCCATTCTGATAATTAATGGAACACTGCACTGGCTGGGGCTGGCCATCCATCAGCAGCTTCACTCTGAAGCCTGGCTGGTGCCTCGGTGAGCACAGAGGGAGGTTCAGGGAGCTCTGCTGGATATGGGGAGCAGGGAATTGAGGTTCCCCATTGGAAAGGCAGGGGGGGAGGAGAAGGAGCCTGCATGGAGGCAGCAAAGGGGGGAGCTCTGATGGTCCCAGATCCCCCCCCTCTCTGTTTATGACACATCACAAAAATTGCACAGCCTCGAGCCTGGGGGTTTCAATCAAGGCCAAGGTCTGGGGTTTGATTTATCTTGGCACTGGGCAGCTTTGAAGCTTCCTCAAGGTGTGTGCACAGAAAAGCCCCCAAAGCCTGTCCCTGTGCCATCAGGATCCCAGCGCTCCTTGCAGAGCAGGATGTGCCCAGGAGCCATCCAAGGGCATCCTATTTTCAGAAGTGGCTTAATCATGAGTTGTTCTAAGGACAGGGAATTGCATTTGTGCAGCAGAACAGATCCTGGCTCCCCGAGGTGCTCTGGAGGACGCTCCCCAGCATCCCCTGCAGCTCTGTCAAGTCTCCCGAGCCGCTTTTCCAGGCGAGCTGCCCTGGGCAGCAGAGCAGCTCCTGTCCCAGGGCTCAGGCCAGCCTGGGAGGAACTGCTGCTCTCACCACAGCAGGCTGGGCTCACAGCAGGACCCTGCTGAGGAAAACACATCCAAAAGGGCTGCATCTGCCTCTGGGCTCATCCTGAATTCTGATCTGAACCGATTCTGATTCAGCTGAATTCTGGTCTCCTCTGAACCCAAGCCCCTAAACTGGGCTTGGGGATGTAGCTGGGGCTGTGGCCCAGGGTGAGCAGCTCAGGTGAGACCCTCTGCCCACGCCTGGGGAAGGTTGTGCCATGGCCCCTGGGAGATGTTCATAAACAATGAGATGAGGAAAGGGTTCCTGAGACACTGGGGGCTCTGGAGCTCCTTCCCTATCCTGTCAAGGCCCTTGGGGGCTCTTCAGGTAGTCTTTCCTTGCCACCTTGGGAATATTTGACATTTCCCCAGCTGCTCTCCCTTGGCTCAGAGGGAAAATCTGAATAACCTCCCACGGGAAGGGAGGGAGGGAAGGAACAATGGGGTTCTGCTTTCTTTGAAATGTCTTGGAGCATCCTAAAACAAAATGCCTGTGTTTCCAGCTTGTAACTTCCTTTAAAACTCTCCTGTCCCTGAGACTTTACTGTTGTTTTAAAGTTTCGTGACCTTTATTTCTGTCTTTAGTTTCCTAAGTAATAAAACTGTAAGGAGCAAGATGGGATTTGGGGGCTTTTTCCTTTCCTCCCGCTTGAGACAGAGCTGTGTTTGAAGTCACAAGGTGAATGCAGTGAGATTTGAGCTGAGCAGAGGCTGTGGCAGTCCTGGAGCTGACTGATAGCAAAACAATCAGTCAGTTATTAGGAGTCACAAATCACTCTCACAGATTAAGCGCTGAAAATAATAACCATGCAAAGCTTGCAGGGAGACACAGCAGAGGCAAAGGTCATTCATTGACTGGGGAGATTTTTGGCTACAACTTCCTGAGGAATTATCTCTTTTCTTTTTTTTTTTTTTTTTTTTTTAAGCAAAAAAAAATATATCTGGTTCTCTTATCAGTGGAGTGTGCAGTGATTGCTGGTGTTGTCTCTTCCTCAGTGTTAATTCAGCATTCCATGGATCCCAAGTAATTACTCATCCTTGCAGTTTTTCTGTGATTTTATTTATGTGTTGGGTGTTTCTGTAATGCTCCTGCTCTCTATCTAAACATGAAGCAAGATTAGAAATGCTCAGTAATTAAGAACTCCAGGAGATAAATGAAGCCTATTTCAGACACCTGGAAAGTCTTCTGAGGTCTCCTCTTGATCATCCCCTTCTTCTGATGCATTTCTTTGATTTCTGCCTCATTTGTCCAAATAGAAATGATCCTTTTGAGCCTTGAATGGGGAATTCTGCTCCACACTCCATTTGCAGAGGAAAAGGGAAATATTCATCCAGCCCCACTGCACATCCAGGTTAGTGCTTGTGCTTCCCAGGAGCACCCCCAGAGCTCAGGATGGAGACATCCAGGGAAATGGAGCTGCATTCCTGCCAAATGCACCATTTGAGCTGGGTCAGACTCCTCTCAACTCCTCTGGTGCAGTGACACCAATCGGGGCAGGACCCTCCCGGTGCAGAGCTTTTCTCTTCCCAGTGAAATGATCACAGAATTGGAGCATAATCAGAGTTGGTCCCAAGGATCACAAGTTCAGCTCCTGGCCCTGCACAGGCCAATCTCAAGAATCACCCCATGAAATTGCAGCAAAAGGCAGGAATTTCTGGCACATTACCTTCCCTGCAGGCTGTCCCCAGAGTCAGGGCAACTTCTGTGCTTTCACAGAAGAGTAAACAGCCAAAAGTGCCTCTAAAACACATCAAAACCATGAACATCATCCAAACATCCCAGGCAGCCCATGGGAAGAGGGGCAGCCTGAGCTCAGGGGCAGGCTGAGCCAGCCCAAGGACGAGGGCAGCAGCTCCGAGCTGCTCTGCCCCAGCCAGGGCTGCTTACACCCTGCTTTAGTGCATTTCAGCTAATCCCCCCAAAACCCCCAACCCTCATTAATTGCAATTATTAAAGAGGGCATTGAACTTCTCAGCCTCCCGTGTGGAGATGAACTTTCCATGAGAATTCTTGCTGTAGCATCCTGCTCGTCCTGCAAACGCCAGACCTGGCTTTGGGCAGGGGGTGGCCAAAGACCCCCCAAATTCTGCAGCAGGTGGGGGATTGCAGCACGGAGCTCCAGGCTGCTCCCCCGGCTCCTTAATCCCCCTCATTACTCATTAGCACCAATTAGCTGCCCTCACACCTCAGACCCTGCTCGCTGGTCCCGGTGAACACGTTCCAGCCTTGTTCCCACTCCATGAAAAACCCTCGGGTTTAATAAGTGCTCCCATCCCTCTGCTGCTTCCAGGGCGTCGTTAGCTGTCACCACAGCTTACAAAATAATCATTATTTCTCTCAAAAACGTGGATGTGAACAATACACTCATAATGTAATCCTCATTTTTCATTTTGATACCACACAAAGCTCAACTGTTTGAATTTTAAAAAATTACTTTTTGCCTCCCTTCTCATTTAGCCTCAGACTCTGCTGGTGAGGACAGAGGAAAAACAGAGGAAGGAAATAGAAACCTCAAAAAATCTTTGTTTTATTTCAGTGCAAATCCACTTCAATCTAAAGGTATTTTCTGTTTGCTTGCATTGAAACTGAAACTAACCCGGGCAATTCTATGAAATATTGAAACTCCTGAATCACTACAAATATTTTTCCTTCTCCAAATGCACGGAGTGTTTGTAATTCTGTTTTCCATGGGCAAATCCTTCAAACCAAAGGTGCTGCCAGCCCTGGTGCAGACAGTGCTTGGGGGTTCCACATTCATCCATCACTGCCCGCTGCTCCAGCCTCAGCCAAACGCTCCACAGAGCAAATCAAAGATGTTTGCCCCTGAGAGAACAGGAAAAACCCAGCAATTCCAGCCAGGATTTCATTCTGTCCCTGCCACAGAGCAATTGCAGCCTCAAGCTGAATCCCAGCCAATTCCCCTCGGAGGGAATCCGACTGCAGGAGCAGGCACCTGGCAGTTCTTAGTCCTCAGTCTGAAGCGTGGAGCACTTCCTATCCCTGCTAATACTGATCAAGCTGATAGATTTGTTCAGCTCTTCCTCGCTTAAAAAAAAATTTAAAAAAGAATTTTTTTAGGTTGACTGCAGCGATTTCCTAAGCTGAGGAGAATTAATTGGATTGTTTTGCCAGGGAAACGTGAAAGCCTTCTTGAAAAACTGAAAACAACAACAAAAAAATTATTAGTTTGTTTGAATTACATGTTCCAGGAATTAATTTATTTTCAATTTAATTAAAAAAAATACACACAAAAAAGAAGAAAGTAAAGGGAAAGGAAGGAAGGTGTCTTCTTTTCCAGTTGCCTTTGAGAATCATTTCTGGGCCTTTGAGGGTCTTGTCTGGATATTTTAGGATAATTTCTGGACATTCTAGGATTATTTTTGGACCTTTGAGGATCATTTCTGGGCCTTTGAGGATCATTTCTGGATATTCTAGGATCATTTGTGGACCTTTAAGGATCATGTCTGGACATTTAATGATTACTTTTAGACCTTTGAGTATCGTTCCTGGGCCTTTGAGGACCATTCCTGGATATTTAAGAATCATTCCTGGACATTTAAGGGTCGTTCCTGGGCCTTTCAGGCCAGTCCTGAGCAGCAGGAGCAGCAGCTCCCCGTGCTTGTGCTCCAGGCTGACATTCCCTAACTGAGTTGTCCTCTTCTCCCTGCCCCGAGGATCCAGCAGGATCACCTGGATTTATATATTTTGTATATTATCCTTCCCCTCTCCTCCTTTTGGTTTGAAGCCCCGTGTGAAGAAATGTGAAACCTTCGGGAGGCAGAGAACTCAGCGTGGGTGACCTCCCCTCGGAGCTCCAGAGCAGCAGAAGCCTCAGAACCCGGAGCCCTTCCCCTGCCCAGCTGGGATTTGTGGCTGCTCCACTCCCAGCTCCTCCAGGAGTTTCATGTATAATGCAGCAGCGCTTTTGATTGAAGTCTAAAAAATCTGCTGACAGAATGTAGTGTCAGGCATCTGGGGAGATGTCTAATTAATTATTATAATTGACATCCACACCAGATGTCTGATAGACGATGGTCTCTTTGTTGATAAAAGGTTTGGGTAATTCTGTTTGAACAGCACTTTCAGAACAATATGTTTTCCATTTAGGTCACAGGGAAAAAGAAAAAAAGATTTATTTTTTTTCCAGGAAATTGAATTCTGTCAGAGAGCAGCATTCTTTGGTCTTTCCTTCCAACTCCTAAGCAGCCTTGAAAAAGCCTGGGATGAAGGATGCAATGGAAAAACATCCATCAGTGCACTGACCAGTGATCAAAAGCACTCAGCTGGGAAGGGCAGGATCTGCCACTATTTTTCATTCTTTACAGTCACAAAGAGGAGCAGCTGATCTGACATCCATAAAAAATCATCCAAATAAAAAAGGGAGAACCTCAATCAAAGAGCTGCTCTCACACGGAAAGCTGATACTTCTGCTTATCAAAGAAGGGCAACAGCTCTGGAGATTTTTTGAGAATGAAAAGTCATTTTCATACTCCCCGAGCACCTCGAGGTGGGAAGGGACAAAGCAAAGTGAAACCTGATCCCTTCAGCCCCAGACTCCAGGCAGCTGCAGCCCGGAGCCCTTCAGGGACAGGACGGGCTGGGCTCCCTCCCTGCCTCCGCCTGCTCTGCATCTTTGCTTCTCTCTTTGGCCTGGGGCTGCTGGGGAAAGGTCTCCTCATGGTGTGCACACCGGAGAGAGACAGAAAGTACCAAAAATCCAGCTTTATGAGCTTTCCAGGGTGTTGGAGAGATCTCAGAAGTCCCATTTCGGAAAATGAGCCCCTCGCTTAGGGCAGCAGCTCCCTGAGCTGCCTGAGGCTCACCCAGGATTCCACACACCTCGAACACAGACTGAACTCTGCACGTTGTTCCTCCACCACAGCAGACAGCTGGAGATGCTCAGGTGACACTCAGGTCACCTGGGGTGATCCTGGTGCTCCCTGAGCTCCAGGACCTTGAGCCGTCCCCAGGGCTCAGACACGGGCTGGAAGCAGAGAGAGCACCTGATGTCCATCATTCCAAACTGCACCTCTGGCAGCCTTAGAACGGCTCTGTGTGGATTTAAGTGAGGGTGAGGTACAGAAAGCTCTGCCTGTGTTTATTCCAGACAATTTTTAATGTTTTGTCACCAGCTCCAATGCAGAACGTGTGGATTTCCGGGAGCTGCCCTGGGGCCAAGGAGCACCACTCAGTTTTAATCCACAGGAACGAGAGCCTGGTGATCTGGATGCATTTTGCTGTGCAAAGCTCCTGTAGATTAAACCAGAGCATCCACAGCCCCAGTGATGATTCCATACCCAGCCTGGGGCACAGCAGTCACTTGTGAGACTTTCCAAAGCCCCTGAAGGCTTTGCCCCTGGTGGCAGAGAGGGCAGAGGGCACAGGCAGAGGGGCACAGGGCACAGAGGCTCCCGCTGCACCCCTGGGGCCGTTCCAGAAGGTCCCAGCTCAGCCCCAGCTGCAGCTGCCTCATCTGGCCCTGCTCTGACTCAGCCACTCCGAGCAGAGTCTGACAGATTGCCTTAAATTGCCCAATAAAGTCCCCCAGCTAAAAGTAACCACAGATATTCCAAGGTATTCTGATGCCCAAAGCAGCAGAGAGGCTCCAGTCATCATTTCTGAGTCTGCAAGTGCCAATTTGCATCCTAGATACCCAATTTCCTTCCCAGATGTGGGTGGCAGATGCAGGCACCTGACCTCACAGAGAGACCTAAACAAGGATCTGTTTTAAAGGCAATCCAGGCACTTGTTTCAGGGCTGCATTTTACCTCATTTCAACCATCTGGAATTTCAATGTTTTTCAGCGATTTGTGGGGAGTCCCTTTGCACTTCAAGGAGGTTTGTAGTTATTATTCTGTGCAGTTGTATCTGATGTGCCCTTTGTGGGTGGGGAGTTGAGTGTCCTGATGCATCTGTGTGTAACTCCAAGGCTTTGCATCCCTTCTGGAAAATCCCAGAATGGATTTGGGTTGGAAGGGACTTAAAGATCTCTCATTCCACCCCCTGCCATGGGCAAGGACACCTCCCACTGTCCCCTGCTGCTCCAGCCTGGCCTTGGGCACTGCCAGGGATCCAGGGGCAGCCACAGCTGCTCTGGCAATTCCATCCCAGCCCTGCCCACCCTGCCAGGGAAGAATTCCTTCCCAAGATCCCACCTAACCCTGTCCTCCTTTCAGGACACGAAGTCTCCCTGACCCACAGTCCTCCCTGGATTTTGGCTGTACTCATTAAGAAACCAGAAATCTGGAATAATTTGCTTTTATCCTGCAGTTTTTCTCTGGCAAGGATCTCCTGGGGTCGGGTTAGCCAGCACATGGAGAGGATTAGGGAGTCCTGGGAGATGCCTTCAGGAATCCTGGAGCTAATTAAAGCAGGGGAGCTGGCCAGAGGAGCAGCCACAGATGCACAGGCAGAAAGGTGGGGCTTTGAAGAGACAAGTGAGAGAAACAGCAGAAGAGGGAGCACCTGCAAGGAACTGCAGTGATTAACACCTTTCATTTTCATTTTCAGCCGGGTTTTCCCTCTGGATTTTGCCCACAGGAACAACAATGTGGCCATTATGGAAATTTCCCCTGAAACAGCAGGAATTGTTTGCTCACTTCCAGCCATGAAAAGCTGTTTCTGCCCCCTCAGCTGCTGGGTGGGCACAAGGCAGTGGGAGCTGGAGATGTTGTCTTTCCCTTTGGTTCCTGCAGATTGCTCATTAGAAAATCCTGCTTTGCATAATTTGTTAGAGCAAAGGAAAATCTGACATATTTGGGCTTAAATTCTTCTGGTTTTTGTTTTTTGTTTGTTTTTTTTTCTTTGTTTGTTTTTTTTTTTTTTTGTAACTAGAAACAAACTTTAATGAGCGTACAAAGTGATTTGACCGTGTCTGAGAAGGGAGTCAGAGGAAAGTAGATTGGTTTCCTGCTTCATAAAAAATATCTACTGTGGTTGGTTTAAGCAGCTCCTGCTGTTTGGGGAAGGAACCTGAGATCTGGAGGCAAAGTTTCCTTGTCAGCAAAGGTTTGGCTTTGCCATCCTTTCCTCTTCCTTTCCTGAGTTGTAGCCAAAGAGAAATGCCAGGTTCACAGAAATCACAGTCTGGGCTCTGTGGGAGCCTCCCTGTGCCCTGCAGGGCTGGGGAGGGAACTGGGCAACAGCCAGCCTGAAATCCAGGGATTAGAAGTCCTGGGAGGTTTCCAAGACCTTCCTGGGTTGGTGACAGTCCCAAAGGCTGGGCAAGAGACCTCCAGACCTCCATTGCACTGTGCCTTTCTGTCGCGACCAGCTGAGTGCCAGTGATGTCCCTCCTGTCCTCGGGATGGGCAGGGGCAGGGTCAGGGTCAGGATGGGCTGGACTGGGTCAGGATGGGCTGGGCTGGGTCAGGGATGGGCTGGGTCAGGGATGGGCTGGGTCAGGGATGGGCTGGGCTGGGTCAGGATGGGCTGGGTCAGTGAGCAAAGCAAAGCTGCCAGCAGAGAAGCTTCAGAGGGGAGTCCTGAGCTCCGCGCCCTGGGCTGGGACAGGCTCTCGCTGCTTCCCACAGGCTGTGCAATTACACAGATCCGGGGACGATGAAAGCTTCTGTGTGAACTTTTGTAAACCATTTTGGCCAGAAAATAGAAATAAAATAAAAAACCCACAAGAGCGAGAGCACTTATCCTGCCATTTTCAAACCAGAACATTCTGACTGTTTCAAAAAAACACTAGTTTTATTTCAAAATGGATTTAGATGTGTGAAGAGTAAAAATAATCACACAATTCAGACTGAAATAAAGAGTTTGTTTTGTGCCAGGCAATTGCTGACAGCCAGCTTTAACCTCGGGGAGGCTGCAGAATGGCTGGAGGAGGTGCTGATTCATGCAAGGGAAGAGCTGGTTGGGATAAGACTCAGAATTAACTATTTTTGCCCCCTAAAATTTGCCACAGAATATTGCAGGTTTCAAAGGCAAGTGGGCAGAGCAGCGGGGAATGAATCCATGAAGGGCTGTTAAGTACAAAATCATCAACGGGCAACTGCAAGCTGGAAAAGATTGGGAAAATAAGCAAGCAAAGCACCCCATTGTTCCTGCACACAGCTCCTGGTGTCCCATTGAGCGCTCTGGAGATGGAAACCTGGCTTACCTCAGTCTTTGCTGTGACCCAGAATAGCTGCTCCTGTGTATCATCAACTAAACCTGAAAATGCTCTGTGATTTCCCCACCTGAGTCACGAACTGAGTCAGTGCTGCAGCTCCTGCCCCCAGCAGGCTCTGCCCCGCTCCTCAGCCCCCCTGCTCCTGCAGAGCTTCACCCTGGAGCCCAACTTCCACTGACATTCCCTTTCTCTCCAGTGCCCCCACCTCTTGTCCCTGCCTGGCACGGTGAGGGGTCACTGGGAGGTGCAGGTGCCCCCTGTGCCACCCCCGTGGCTCAGCAGCCTCTGGGGACCAGCACCACACCCCAGGTCCTGCTGGAGCTGAGATCTTCCAGCGGGGAGCTGGGACTCCAGAACAGCTGAATTTGGATCCAACCAGGGTTCATTTCCAAACCCCAGCCTGGATTTTTGCTACCAAACCCCTTCTGCCATCTCCATCTCCTAAAAACTTGCGTGTGTTGGTGGGGCAGCCAAACAAAGCAGGGAAACACACATTGCAGAGGGAACTAAAGGCATTTTCTGAGCTACTGACAAAATACACAAAAATCTCTTTAGCACCAAGACAAAGCTTCTGAGTGACCCCAGAGCTCCTGCTCTGAGTGCAGGCAGCTCCCTCTGCCCTTCTGTCCAGACTCTCCCCCTCCTCTGGCAGTTTGTGGCACATTCCCAGGAAATGCTGGAGAAGCAAAGGAGCCCCTGTGATCCTGATTCTGTGAAATATTGACGTGTAATAATAGAAATATATTTAGATAAAGAACTGTATATAGAAAGTAATGTAACCCAATATATTTTTACATACAGCAGATTCCTGTATTTTTTTATGTACAGCCAGGATTTCTGAGATACTTCAGCATCCCTCCTCATCCTCCCAGAGCAGGGACAGTCCCAGGCCACCTGAGCTGATCCCTGCACCAGGTGTGCTCCAAGGAGAAGGCACACCCTGACACGTGTGCAAACACAGGCACTCACTGCGGCCTCTGCTGCGGGTTCCACTTTGATTTTACCTGTTTGCTTTAATCGAAATGAAAAGGTCATTTTAGCACAACATTCCACAGAATTCACTGGCTGTTCCCAGCTGGAGACGCAGCATCTCTCTTATCTGACATTTCCATGACAAATTAAGTTCCTCAGACACCTTCTGAGGATGCAAAGTGATTAATACCTACCAGAACTCCGAAACAGAATAAACTCTGCCTCTCACTGCTGCAGCCCCTCTGGCACAGCTTTAATGAGCTCCTCCTTGGGGGAGGGAGGGCAGAGCCCTTAACCCTGTGTGACACCTTGGGAGTGGGGCACAGATCCCACAACGTCCAGGAAATTCTCTCCTGTGTCTTGGACAACCCCAACTCTGCCAAGATCCTTCTCCCAGCACCTGAACACAGGACTGGGGAAATTACTTGTATTAAATAACAATAGGGACATCAGTTCTTATTTATAGATGTTATTATTTGATTATTCCTGCAGCTGGGCCAGGGCAGGCTCAGGCTGGGATCAGGGAAAGGTTCTTCCCTCAGGCAGAGGGTGCTGGGCACTGCCCAGGCTCCCCAGGGAATGGGCACAGCCCCGAGGCTGCCAGAGCTCCAGGGATGCCCAAGGGGGGATTTCTGGGGGGTCTGGGCAGGATCTGGAGATTGAATCCATGATCCCTGTGGGTCCCTCCCACTCAGGATATTCTGTGATTCCATGACTCTCCTACTTCTTATCCTCCCTGAACATTTCCTACATCCCCCTCCACCATCCTCTGCTTCTGTCAAATTCCTTCGAACCTGGTCAGGGGGCTGAAAAGGGAAAGAGACACCCAGAAATAGGGTGACCCCACAGAACTCCATCTCCTAGGGAAACCAGCCTGGAAACAGCAGGAGGCATTTTGGGAAGAGCCACTGCAGCCCCAAAGAGCAGGAGAGGCAGAAGAGCCCCCATGTGCAGCAGAGAGCTGGGAGAGGGCCCCAGCCAATCTTTGGGAGTGTTCAACAGCTTTGAACACATCTTGGAAAAACTGAAATGAATCCTCTGGAGTGGTAGATGATCCAGCTGAGGGAACAGAGGCTGGGCTGGGAGCTGGGGTGAGCTGAGGATGCTCTGCCCATTGGCCTGGCTCGTCTCCAGCCTGGATCCTGGAGCCCCAGAGTGAGGAGCTGTTCTTAGGGAAGTCATGCTGAAGGTTGGGCTGTGCTGCTGGGGGAGGAATTGTTCCTTTTCTCCTTTATGCATGCAAATGGAATTGGAGAATATGCTGGAAGGGACCCCAGGGATCACCAACATCCAAGGAGACAAAGAATGAGGGGACACTGAGCATCCCAGCAGTGACAGGTCCTTTTGGCTGGCCAGGAAAACGCTTCCAAGCCATGATTTGGGGTCCAAAATGCACTTCTGTCCAATTCCCAGCACTTTTCAGGAAAGATTCCAGTGTTCACATCATTTTTTGGGAGGAAAACCACAAACTTTGGCCTTATCTCATTTTGGGGAGGTTTTGGCATTGCTGCTTCTCCACAGCATCTCAATAGAACCGAGCTCCTGCTGTCACTGGGGCTTGGTCCTGGGGGCTTCTGAAGCAGAAACATTTGGCTCCCAGGTTGGAATGGCAAATTCACACCAGGGCAGGGCCCCCAAAAAGATGGAGAAGGGACAATTCCCACAAGGAGATCTCTCCATCACTGGGGAGGCAGTGGAGAGGTGGGAATTCAATCCCTTGGCAGGTCCCTGGCAGCTCCCCACACTCGGTGCCCATAAATAACTGCACAGATCCCCTGCAAAACCCTCCCTGCATCTCCTGCTGCAGCAGGTGGAGACTTTGCAGGTTTTCCGTGGTTCTGGGAAAAAATAGCACTGAGAGAGTTCCTGGAAATGCTGCTGGGAGCTGGCAGGGAGGAACAGTGCCAGGAAAAGAGCTGGGAGGGGAAAGCCCCCAGGGCCTGTGGTCCCCAGCACCAGGGCAGGGCAAACCCAGCAGTGCCACTGCAGCTGGCTGCAGGCAGACGTCTCCTGTCCTGTTCGTTCTTTTTCCCCACTTTTCCAGGGAACAGAGGGTTTTTACTCCCACATCTGGACCCCTCCACCAAGGGGAGATTCGGAAAAGATCATCAAGATTAATTTTTAAAAAGGATAAATGAAAGCACATTAAGCAACCTATGTAGACACACTCATTTGGAATTAAGGGGTTCATAATTAAGTTTTTCCTAATTCACTTTTGAAGTGACTTGAGCCAAATTGAATTAAGGCCACTTTAATTTTAAATGAAAGTATCCAGGCCTGGGTTTAATATAATTTAACTAATCCACTTGCAATTCACACCACTAGTTAATTTTGGATTAATTTCCCCGTGTAAGCAAGTCCTTAAACAGACAGCAGGGACACAACTTTGTTTTCCCTTTTCCATCTAGAGAGGGAGCCACAGAACTTCTTTTCCCCATGGAAACTCCTGTTCTCTGTGCATTTAACCCTTTCCAGGCAGTTTAACCCCCTCCTGCAGGGCCCGGGGTGACCCTGGGCGGGGTGTGCCAGGTGTGTGCTGTGACATCCTCAGCTGGAAGGAGACAGGGATGTGCCTCTGGCGGCTCTGCTGGGCCATCACTGGTGTCCATCTCCCAAACACCTTTCCTCTCCCAGCATTTACAGCTGATTTTCATGTAGGGTAAATAAAATTTGGCAAAAGAGGCTGGGAAGACACCACTGGCCTGGCTGAGGGGGCCGGATCCAGGCAGAGATTTGGGTGGAGTAGATCCAAAAGGGTTTTGACAAACTCAGGAGAGGAGCCATCGCTGCGTGGTGGGACTGGAACCACTCCAATCAATGAGCTCTGCTTAATTAATGCCATTTAAAAAGCTCCAGAGGTCAGGTTCTTCTGCCTTGAGCTGTGGCAGCAGCACTGGGGGTGGTGTTCCTCTGGGTTAATTAAAATAAGGGATCTCTTGGAGCTTCTGATGATGACAAGTCATGAGCAGAGCAGCCAGCACTGATTGGGAGCTGTGGGGCTGGAAGGGACCTCGAGGGTTGGGGGGAGGAAAGATTTGCAGTGGGGTCAGGGTCAGCCCAGCTCAGGCAGGTGGCACAGACCCAAAATTGCTTCAGATCTGAACTGTCCCAGCTCAGGGACTGCCCTGGCCAGGCCAAGTCTCTGAAGGGTTTAAGTGACCCTTGGGGGGCACAGAACCCTCTGAGAGCCTGGGATTGACCCAGAGCATCCCCTGCTCCCAGCAGGACCCACCAACAGGAGCTTCCATCACTGCACTCAGGGTGGGCACTGTGTGCACAGGGGCTGGGAAAAGGTGGTCCCAAAAAAAGAATCATGGAAGGGAAGGCACCTTAAAGCCCATCCAGTGCCACCCCTGCCATGGCAGGGACACCTCCCACTGTCCCAGGCTGCTCCAAGATCCATCCAGCCTGGCCTTGGGCACTGCCAGGGATCCAGGGGCAGCCACAGCTGCTCTGGGCACCCTGTGCCAGGGCCTGCCCACCCTCCCAGGGAGGAATTCCCTCTGTAAATCAGTGGGGACCAACCCTCTGTTAGTTCCAAACCATTCCCCCTGTCCTGGCTCAGGCCCTGCTGAAAGACCTGTCCCCATCTTTCTCATAACCTCCGTTCTGAAGTCCATTCTCAAAGCCAGCTTGGTGTGTCACTGACCCCAAGGGATTGCTGCATCCACACCTCTCTCACAGCAGCTCCCCTCAAAGTGCCCCAGAGGCACCCGGGAGGTCCTTCCCTTCCCTTCCCTTCCCACAGCCCCGGGATTCCCTAAATCCAGCTGTTATTCCCACCAGGCTTTTCCCAGGCCCTGCCTGTGGCTGCTCAGGGTTTTGTTTCTCAGGCATCTGAGTTTTTTTCAGCAAGGAGAGACATGCTTTGTCCAAATATCATTTAATCAAAAGAAAATCTCTTCTCATGGGAAAAGAAGGAAAAACACCCCTGTGTTGAGGTGGTTTCAAGCCTCCTAATGATGGCTATCCCTGAGCTCCCAAAGCCTGGCTCCCTGCCTTTCCCTGAGCAGAGGATGGGAAGGAACTCCTGCTGTCAGCGTTTTACTTCATTTGTGACCCACCACCTCTCCTCAAATAAATTCCCACTGAATTATCTGAAGTGAGCAGGGAGTGAGGGGTGAGAGGAATTCAGGATAATACCGAAGTTATTTCAGCTGGAAGATGGAGTGCATCGCATGCATTTAAAAATCATTTAAAATGGGGAAAGAACTGGTTGGAACTCAGTGGGAAGTTGATGACTGATTTGAATTTGTGCTCCAAAGGCTCTCTGGAAAATAAAAGTCCCCAGAGAAATCCCTTGGGATGTGAGGAATGGTGTAAATCAGCCAGAGGGAGGTGGGGCCCAGGGGTGGAGGATCCAGGCTCTGCCTCCCGGGACAGGAGGGGAATCCATGGCTCCTCCTGTCCCCCCTTGGCCCCCCATCATCACCCCCAGAAACCCCCCAGGGGAGCAGTCCTGCAGGGCTCTGTCCAGCTGAGGTGATGCCGGGAGGGACGGCAGCGTGTGGCAGCTGGAGCAGGGATTTGCTGCATTCCCAGCTTTGTTTGGGACCCAATCCCCCAATCCCAGCACGGATCCTGCTGGATCAGCCCTGCTCCCGCCTCAGCACCGCCATCCTTGGAACAAGGGTGACAAATAACAAATCCCCATTGCTGTGATGGCCGGGACAAGGTGCTGACAATGGCCAAAACCCTCGAGGGTGCTCTAAGGGAATTTATCCCCTTGGTTTGTACTTTGTGCATCCCCACCTGCTCACACACATTTGTGTTTTAGAGGTTTTTTGGTCTTAATATTCATTTCATTTTGCAGTGCAAAATGAGTGCAGGATTTCAGGTGCACATCTCCTATTATTGATGGGGTTTCAAAGTAAAGAAGAATTTGTTATTACAACTCCATCTCCTGCAGGACACCTGCAGGGATTACACCCATTCCGAGACACATCCTCGTTTTCTGAGGCCCTGAGTGTCTTCTCCACTTCCCAGCACACTCAGGATTAACACCCAGGCTGGAAAATGCTTTCTACTTCCACTGCACTGTATCACGTTTAATGAAAAACCCAAACAAATAAAAAATCTTCACTCGCCTTAGCCCTCTTTTCCCACTGGTGCTTTTTTTAGCATTTTTGGAAGACAGGTGAATATTCCCAGGGGATGAGTGGTGTCCTCAGGGGTCACCAGGCTGCAGCAGGGCTGATCCAATCTGTGCACAACCTCCATCTCATGCTGTTCCCTGCAAACCACATCCCCGTGAACCTTTGACATGGAAAAGCAGCCCTGAAATCTCTGCTGTTCCTAGAAAAGTTGAAATCTGTGAGTTTGTGCTGCAATTCCCACCTGCAGGACAGGTTTTACAGACCCTCCAGTCTCACAAGGGCTTTCTGGGGGGCTTGGATGGTGGGACAAAACAGGGTTTGTAAATAGATAAAATGGGGAGAAAATGCAAACCCCAGCTGATTCTTGGTTTGGAAAGGAAACAATGCCTCCAGCTCCACAGGCAGCAAAAAGTTTGCAGCATTTTCTATGAGCCTGGATTCCAGTGTGGGATTTGGAGTGAATTTTACATCAAGTTTGCCTGGAAATATTCCAGCCTGCAGCTGAAAATCAAACTCTGCAAAGGTACCAAACCTAGATGCCTTAAATCCCATCCAGGCTGAGACTTCCCAAAGCTGCCAGGGAGAAGTGGCTCCGATCTCAGGAGCTGTGATCAGCTCTGGGCACGGAGGTCCTGGCAGGGAAAAGGGAGGGTTCTCAGCCCCCCCACCTGGCCAAGCCCCAGCCCAGCGGGAGGGGGCTCTGACAGCCCCAGACCCTGCTGGAACCAGCAGAGACCTGGCCCAGCTCAGGAAGGACCCGGACACAGCAGCACTTCCACCAGGGATGGGAATGGGCTCTCAGCTTATGCATTTGGAGAGGTTTATTTTATTTCTTTTCCTGCCTCCCAGGAAGCAGAGATTATCTGAAGTGTGTTCCTGTGGCTCAGGGAAAGCCATCAACATGCAAATTCCAGGGCAGCAGGGTTTTAAGCTGATTGCCAGCCCTGTCCTCTGAGCAGATCCAGCGCGGGGCTGGATGCTCCAGAGTTTCCTAATGAGCAAACTTCAGCCCAGGACTGACAGCCCTGCTGGGAGGCCTCTGCTCATGGGGGGAAGCTCAGGTTTAGAGGCACAGACTATTTCTCAATTCAGGTTTGAACTCAGACTTGCACAAGCAATCAAAGCACTCATGATGCAAAACTTCTGTAAGAACCTCACAGAGCCACAGTGTCTCCACGTGAGGATTCCCGGTGGCTTCCCACTGCCAGAGGGCAGGGCTGGCTGGGATCTGGGCAAGGAATTGTTCCCTGGCAGGGTGGGCAGGGCTGGGATGGAATTGCCAGAGCAGCTGTGGCTGCCCCTGGATCCCTGGCAGTGCCCAAGGCCAGGCTGGAGCACCTGGGACAGTGGGAGGGGTCCCTGCCATGGATGGGGTGGGATGGGATGATCTTTAAGGTCCCCCCCAACCCCATCCTTTCCAGGATCCCATGATTCAAACACCTTTGGGTGGTTTTCTCCAGCAGCAGGCACAGCCAGAGGATTCAAAATGTCCTTGAGCTTCAGGAATAAAAGGCAGAAAAATAAGGAGGGGGAAAATACCCCAAACAACCTGAGCAGCAGCTGGGAGAACATCACCAGCTGGTTAAAAAGCCTGGAGGGAGCCTCAATGCAGCTTTGTGTCTAAGCAGCAGTGCTGAGATAACCTTGCCTGATCCAGATGAGGCAGCAAGGCAGGGCTGGAAACATGGGGAGATGGGAAGGTGGAAAGGTGGAAGGATGGGAAGGGAGAAGGTGGAAGGATGGGAAGGTGGAGAGATGGAAAGATATGCATGCTCGTGCTCCAGCCCTCCCCTCCCGGAATTCAAATGACAGCATTAGTATTCAGGATCTTTGCATGTGTTTAAATGTGGATTAAAAATGCATTAATTGGTCTCGTTTTAACAAGCTCTTCTCTTTGTATATCAAATATTTGAAAGATTCAGTATTATCACCTCTTGTCTGGGCTGGAATTGAAGAGGAGAAAGGAAATGTAATTGAGGACTTAAGGAGTCTCCTCCTGTTTGCTCAGCACCAGGCACTCGGATCCAAAGCTCCGGGGAAATGACTTTGCTGAGTCCATGAACAACATCCAAAGGCAGCACAGCCTGGCACACGGCACTGCCATCCTGGCAGGAGCGGCTCTGGGCAAGGGAAGTCCCTTTGCAGGAGCTGCTGCCTCGGAGGAGCTGCTGGAGCAGCTGGAACCACCTCAGCTCAGGTGTTGGAGAGGGCTGGAAGAGCTCCCTGGCAGTGGGAATTCATCCCCTGCGCCCTGTCCCTCATCCCTTGGCCAAAGTCTCTTTCCAAGCCCCTCTTGGCTCCCAGGTTCACTTTCTGCAGCTCCTCACACAAATTGATCGAGACGTGGATTTTCCAGCCCTTTCTCCGCACTCCTGTAGCTCGGCTGTGCCCCGTGCACAGGCACGGTTGTTTATTGGAGGCTCCCCTTCGTTCCCGGCGGCTTTGCAGTCTCGGTCCCTGCGCCCGCGGGATTTTTGGCCCGAGGAATTTGCAGCACACGTGGGGAAGGGGGAAGGGAGAGCAGAAGGTGTCACCTGCCCCCGGTGTCACCTGCCCCCGGTGCCACCTGCCCCCGGTGTCACCTGCCCGGAGCCACCGCGCACAGCGGGGCTGAGACGGGAATTGAGGAGTAAGGAGCAGTTCGCCCAATTAAGTGAGACAGTGAGGAATGCCTGACATTGCAGGCGGACAGGCAGACCGATAAACGGAGCCAGGACTCGCAAACAGGGTGAGGGGTGCGAGGCTACCAGTGAGAAGTGATAAATCCAAAACCCTAAACCAGCAAGGACTGATCTCAAGGGCTGCAATGTGCCCAAAAGGCTCAGACGCTCCGGAGACAAAGGTGAAAAGTTCAAGTGCGATGAAGAGTTTGGAAGCCTTCATCAGAGACCCCTGACGACCCCTGAATTGGGGAGGTGCGAGGGTATGGACATGAATATGTGCTAGGGTATTGTGTAATCCTGGGCTTTTAGGGAATAAGTAGAGCAGCAGTTTGAAGTTTCGGGGTGCATGCTTTGGGAGGAGCTATCCCCCTGCAGCTCGGCGCTGAACAAATGCATTCCTGCTTTCTGACTCTCATTTCTCACGCGTTACAGAGGCTTCTCCGCGGATGAGGGCTGTGCCCGGGGGCAGCTCGGATGGAGCTGGCAGCTCCCGGCCCCCGCCTCGCTGCTCCTCCAGGCAGACACCATCGGCAGCAGCGGGGACAGCAGCGCATCCCTGAAATCCGAGCCAGCCCCAGACTGTGCCCTGCGCCGAGCAGGATGTTAATGGAGAAATGAGCGTGCCTGCGAGTCATCTGCCAAAAAAAATTCTCGTCATAACATGTTGATTCATCAAAGGCAGAATATTTCATAGGAAAGGACCAATTTCGGTATATTTTACATTTAGGGGGAAATGTAGAAAAGTTTTCAGAATCCTCCGCAGGTCACCGTGACTCCCAGAAATGGAACTATTCTATTTTGCTTCGAATTTGCTCTCTGCTTTGAAATAGAAGTTCAGCTACAGGACAAAAAGTAAGACTGAAATGGAAATGAAACCTTTGGAAATTACCAAATTGAAAATGTTTCTGTGAAACCAGACAGGGCTTTTTTTTTTTTTTTTTTTTTTAATTGCTTGTCAGAGTCTTCATTTTTTGAGCCTTATTTTAGATATTCAGCTTTTGCAGAGCAGGACAGGGGAACAACATTTATAATGTTTTGAAAACTTTCAGTCCACAGGGCAAAGGTTGTGTGACAGCAGCAGAGGTGCAGAAGGGGCTTTCTCTGGCCCAAACTGTGACACCACCCCTCTCTGCCTCTTCCTAACGAGTGATTATCCTGTATTTAAAGCCCTGTCCCTGACCTTGCAGGAGGGGAAGGCATCCCTCAGTTTTTTTACCTTTTTCTTAATTAAGAAGCTGTATTAAATATTCAGAAATTCTGCTCAGTGACTTTCCTGGGAAGCACAAGGACATCCTGGAGAGACAAATCACTTTCTCATTAACACCTGCCCAGGCCTCCTCTCTCCTTCCCTGCTCCTCAGTCCTGGCTCTGCTCCTCCAGGGCCACAGAACTGCTGGAGAGGGGCTGGAGCTTTTCCTGAGCTGGGAACCCAGCAGTGCCTTCAGCCCAGCTCAGAGTTTGGCTCTTTGGCAGCAAAGGGAGCAGAAGCAAAGCTGTGGGGAGGATGCTGCTGTTCCAGGCACCTCCAAGTGCATCCAGGGATGGGTTTGTGCAGGGGAGGGCTATGGAAACCAGGAGGAGCTCAGAAACGCCAGCCTGAGCAGCAGCAGCGTGACAGACACGCCACAGAGTCCTGTGGGTGACAGCCAGCATGTCCCTGGGCCTGGCCTGTCACCAGGTGCTCACATGGGGACCCCTGACATCCCCACGGCACAGCTCCTGCTCGGGATGGATCCAACTGTCCCTTCCCTTTTGTTTCCCTGCTTTGTTTTCTTCTTTGGTCTGTCAGTTCTCCAATTCCAAAGGAAGAGCTCTCAATCCAGCCTGCCCTCCCACATTTAACACTGACCAGAGCACAGGGCCATGCAGAGGTGCTGCAAGGACAGGGCTTTGCTGGCTGTTTGCTCATTTGAGTGGAGGATGTTGGATCGTGGAGGTGAGAGGTGCTAAAGTCACTGTCATGGGGGAGTGTTCCTTTTCTTTTCATCAAAAAGAACCTTCTAGGTGTGGTTTTTCTGCAGGGATGACACACCCACACATCCCAATATCTCCTGCTTCTCCCAGTATTCCCAGGCAAGGGACAATCCACCACCCCAGGGTGCAGCCTGAGTTCTGCACAACACTTTGAGCATTTCCATATCCAGGGAGGTAGCCAAGCAGTCCTGGCTCCTGCAGCCCCGTTGGTTGTTCCTGCTGCAGAGCTGGGAATGATGGAGCTCTGTTCCTGTCCTTCCCAGGGCCAGGAGCACCAGAGCAGCCCAGCCCGGGCCAGGAGCCACCCTGCTCCGTCTGTGCCCTGCTCTTCCTCCCTACCGAGCCCAAACAAAGCCCTGCTGGGGTCCAGAACGCCCTGGGACACAGGCAGAGGCAGCTGGTGGTGCAGGAGATGAGGATCCAGGCTCTGCAGGGAGGTCTGGAGGCTTCTAATTTCCAGGTGGAGAAAGATGGGAGTGGGAAAAGGTGAGTGATGTGGTGAATAAATATTCCTGGTGGTGGCTTGCAGGAGGAATCCAGGTGTTTGGAGCACAGGAAATGCAGCTTGGGAAAGGTTCACTGGAGCTTGGTTGGGAACAGCAGCTCCATAAGGAGGTTAATGGTGCAGTGAGGGAACCTCATTTGAGGGTCTTTACACTCTGCAGCTGAAGTGATGCATGTGACAGCAACAGCTCTGGGGCAGGTGTGCAGCCACCAGGAAAGGAAAGGAAAGGAAAGGAAAAGGATGATTGAAAGGTTTTCTCTTTGCTGGGGAAGAAAAGCCAGGTTTGAATCCTTCCAGAGCAGCAGCACGGTGAAGGAAATGTTCCAGGGAGAGTCCAAAAGTGAGGAGCAGCTGGGGGAACTGGGGTTGTTCAGTTGAAGAAATGGAGGCTCAGGAAGACTTGTGGGCTTGTACAGGTGTCCCTATTCCTCGGTGAGGGGCAGGACTCACCTTTGCAGGCTGTTCTGGCTTTTCCCTGGCAGCTGGGCAGTGCTTGGACACCTCAGGTGGTTGTTGTGTGCAGGTCTGGCCACTCAGGGTCTCACACCAGGGCTGCCCAGGCCTTTTCTGGGCAGGGCTAGAACCCTCCTGGCCTTTCTCGACAGGGGGAGAGGGTCTGGGACCTAAACACGAGCCGTGGAGGACAGTCATGGCTTCATTATCCCAGCTCAAGTAACGAGGTTGGCCATCCTGGAGCTGCCCACAGCATCCTCCTCCCGTGGGAATTCATCTTCTGCCCCAAATGATCCGTGTGGCACCCAGACCTCGGGGCTGTGCTTGTCCTGCTGCCAGCCCCTCTCCCCCAGCAGAGCAGGGCTGGGCCAGCTCCCTGCTCCAGGCTGGGGCAGAGCGGGGAGGCAGCGATAGCATCTGCTGAGCAGCAGGCAGGGAGCTGCAGGGTTATTGTTTGCTAATAGATTGCTTCTGAAAAGCTGCTCAGATGGGACCAGGCAAGCTGCAGAGGTAATTAAAACTCTGTCTATGCAAAAGGCAGGATCTGATTATTTCCCTTCCCGAGCAGGAAGATTAAACCAGGAAGGTTTATTGCACCACTTCTAAGAGCGAGGGGTTGCTTTGAATGAAGTTCATAATATGAAATATAACAAATAAAATTCTTCAATTTCTTTTCTTATTTAGATTTTAAAATTACAAAAAACACACAAGAACAACAAAACAAAAAACCACCCAAATCCATCACACCCACGACTTTATTTTTCAGCCATCTTCCTCCTTGATTATTCCTTGGATTTAAACAGCTCCTATAAAGCAGAGCACAGGTGAACCTATGAAGGACTACTGTTCCAAAGCTTATTTCTTATCTTTTAAGGCTCTTTGCTCTCATCCTAGAAGGCTTTTCTGTGCCATCCTACCTGAAGTAGGAGGGTGGGTTGGTAAAGAGGCTCAGAAATAGCAGCAAAGTCCCCTTTCACCTCCCCTTAATGAAAGGCATGGCTTCAAGTCCATTAAAGGTATTCAAGATATTTTAGAACCAGGCTGATGTCTGTAATCTCAGCCTGCCTGACAGGCCATGGTGCTGCCTATGGGATTTGGTCTCTGCACCGCCCTGGGCAGGGTTTGATCAGATATTTGGAAGGAATTCCCCCCTGGGAGGGTGGGCAGGCCCTGGCACAGGGTGCCCAGAGCAGCTGTGGCTGCTCCCTAGAAGCGGATCCCTAGAAATGTCCAAGGTCAGGTTGGACAGAGCTTGGAGCAGCCTGGGACAGTGGGAGGTGTTTCTGCCAGGGCAGGGGTTGGAATCTGATGATCTTTAAGGTCCCTTCCCACCCAAACCACTGTGGGATTCCCTGACCTGCAGTTCCACTGCCTTGGCGCAGGGATGGGAGCCCAGGTGTGCTCAGGAAGAGTCACCCCTAACCCCGCCCTTAGCTGGGGGCAGAAGCCTTTCGCAAGCTCTGTGCCAGCTCAGTGTCCTGCAGGTCTCCTCCCCACAGAGGAGAATCCTTCAGAGCTGCTCCTGCCCTGGGGCTGTGTCCCTGTGTCCCTGTGTCCCTATGTCCCTGTGTCCCTGTGTCCCTGCAGTGAGGGATGGTCACTGTGGGAACACAGCCAGCTCCAAGGCATGGCTGTGGGCAGCTGGCCTGGTGGGACAATGCAGAGCAACGTGGGCACTTGGAGAGGGAAAAAACCAAAAGAAACAAGAAAAAAATAGCAGCTGAAGCTGTTTTCCTGGTGCACTGGAGAGGAGAGGCTTTGCCTGCCCTGGGCAGAGCTGCCAGCTGAGTTTCTGCCAAACAAAACAGGCTGTGGTGGATTTAGAGTGGCCTGGAGAGCTGAGGACAGATCCCATCTCCTGGGCACTGAAACCTGCCAGCAGTGCTGCTTGTCAGCTAAAAAATGACATGGAAAGAAAGATTGTGATGCAGGGAGGTGGCAGCACCCTCATGACTGCTGTCCCCACCTTCCTGCCAAGGTCACTGGGGCTTTGCAGCTCAGGCAGCTGGGTCTCACCTATTGCCAGGTGGGTGAGAGAGAGAGATGAGAGATGTATAAATATATATCCAACACAGCCATCTGGGTCACACGGGTTCATGAGGGCTCAGTCCTGTTCCTATAAAAAGATCTCAGTATCTCCAGCTGAAAAGGACCAAAGGCTGCCCCTGCTGGGATCAGAAACCTTTTCCAACCTTCTTCACCTGAGTGTGTCCCCTCCAAGCTGCTCAGTGCAGATCAGGAGTCAGCCCTGCAAATCCTGCTCAGGGTGAGCTGTGCTGAACAGACCCTGCAGGCAGCACTGGGGGGCTCTTCTGGAAGAGGGGACTCCTGCAGAAATCACAGGGCCATGGTCCAAAACAGATGGAAGTGGCTGATCAAGGAGTCCTTTCTGCTGAATAAACCAGCCCAGCCTGAGTGAAACACTCCTGTAAATCCTGTATGAAACACTCCTGTACAGGCTGTATGAAGCACTCACACATTCTGGGAGTGCTCTGATCTTCCTGTGTGCCCTCAAACCCAGCACGTGTGTGCAGACATCCACACATTTTATTGCTGATAGGAAATGAAACCCCCGATTAAAAGACATTACCAAAGATTAAAAGCAGCACCGAATCTAATTTCAATTGTTTGTGGCAGGAACCCAATTTTCAAATGATAATGGCAATAATTAAAAAGTCCCTTATCAACAGAGACAAAAGTGCTGCCTGTTGGCAGGTGGAGCTGAGGAACGGAGCGAGCTCAGGCTCCTCAGAGCTAAAATCAATTTTCAGACAAAGTTCAAACAAGCCCCAGAACAATTCTGCTTTTGTTGTGCTTTTTCCATGAGGGGAGGAAGATCCTTTCCCTGAAAATGTACATGGTTTTTTTCTCCTATTTTTCTCTCTCCTTTATCTACAAGGTCACATGAGTTGGGACAAAACCTCATGTAAACAAAACTATTCTGTTGTAGAAATGAGGCTTGGGGAAAGTTCAAAAACAGCTCAGACCTTCAGTTTGGGCTTTACTTGTAATTATGGATTATCCTGTTTGGAATTAACAAATGCACCTGCTCAGCCTTTGAAGAGCTGGCCAAGGAGGGCTCTCAGAGCTCTCTGTGCTGAGACTCCTGAACTGCCCAGCATCCCTCCTGTGCAGTGGGGAGTTCACGAGCACAAATTAGGTCTAATTTAAAAATGTCTGGATGGACATCTGGAAAATGAACTTTTTTTTTGCCCTGAGAACTCCCAGGTTTATGCACATATACCTTCCAAAGGTAACAGAGTGCAGAATTTGAGATCCAGGCTTTAATCTCATGGAATAGAAATCCACTGTATGGTCCCCTCTTTTCCCTCTCCAAAGCCACCCAGGCCCAGCCTGTCCAGCCCAGTGACACCCTCAGGCAGAGTCACAGCACTTCCAGAAGGTCTCGTTCCTCACCTCAGTAATTCCCAGGGGATGGGAGGCAGGGGTGGGGCAGAGCTTTGCCTTCTGCAGGATGCCCAGCCCAGGGCCTGGGGAAGCTGTCCCTTGTCACCCCTGGTCACCAACACTGGGCACGAGGTGTCTGTGAGGAGATGACACTTCCCAGTGCTCAGCAAACCCACAGGAGCTCCTTAGGCAGTGTTAATTGTCCCTAATTAGTACAGGCAGTCGCCAGGGAAGGAAGAGTCTTTCCAAATGTCTTCACAGTTATTTGACTGCAGGGTTCAGGATGAGCTGATTTCACTTTGAGGTCTCTAACTTGGGGCTCTGGCACTTCCCACATTTCTGGGGCTGCACTGAACGAATCCTTCCCTCAGTGCATGTTTGCACTCCCAGTCCCATACTGGGCAGACTGGTGCACCTCTCATTGTCACCTGAAGCTCTTTCTGCTGGCACCATCAGAGGGGCTCATGCAAACCCTGCAGAAAGGATCTCATTCCACGTCTGACTGTGTTTGTGTAGCTGCTCTAAATGCACATCGCTTTCATCCTGGCTGCGTTCTCCATGAACGGGATTTTCCCTCCTGGGAGGAGCTGTTATTCATCATGTACTGGTCAAGGCTGATTTTATTTGTCAGCACAGGCGTGTGAACACCAAAAGCTCTGACACCTTTGTTGTTTCCTTTCTGGTCTGGAGAAAAATCAGGGGAGGAAAAGTGGGGTGAAACATTGCTGGGTTAATGGGGTCTTGTTTTGCTGGGGTTTTCCTGTTGGCTTTTCCTCCCATTGATAACAAGTGTGGAGATGACAGGACACAGCCACAGCTTTTCATCCACTGGGATCTGCCTGGAGCCAAAACTTGTGCAGTGCCTGAGGGCACAGCAACAGGGAGGAGCCAGGGAGCAGGGAGGGCTGCAGGCAGCAGGGTTTCCCTGGATGTGTTGCTGCTGCCACTTTTGAATTCAAGCTTCCCCAGACTGCTCAGCACTGCCAAAACCAAGCCCCAGAGTAACAGGGGGGTTTTGAAGCACAACTTTTACCCTTAGAGAGGAAGGAGGTTTCCATTAATGAGGAAGAACTTTTGTAGCAGTCAGTGGTTTTGAGTCTGCTCACCTCTGCACCCAGGAGGAGCTGTGCTCTCCTCCCTTTAAGGAGGAGCTGATGGATGAGCAGAGCTGGCAGCAGAAATTGTGTGTCCACTTTTGAGAGAGGCTTGGGCCACCACAGCCTTGATGGAGCTCTGCAATGTCCCTGTCCCCTGTCAGCAGCCCCTCAGGGGGCCCTGTGGCTCCAGCTGTCCCCTGGAGCCAAGCAGGGCCCAGGGTCTGGTGGGAGCAGAGGACAGGGCAGAGCTTGGGGTGACCTCAATTTCTCAGCTCTGATGCTTCAATTATCTCTGCAAGGAAAAGAATCTTTATTATTTAATAATGGCTGAGGCCCTCCAAATTATTCATCAGCTCAGGAAGGGAGCTGCTGAAAAGCTGGGGAAGGAGGTGATGGGTGTGGGGTTAGTCGGTGTCTGGGTGGAGAGAGACCTTTGGCTGCTTCAGCTCGTTGCCCTTCCCTGCACAGGCTGAGCTCCTCCTGGGGGGTCCTGTCCAGCCATAGAGTCAGGGAATGTTTGGGTGGGAAGGGACCTTACAGATCATCTCATCCCACCCCTGCCACGGCAGGGACACCTCCCACTGTCCCAGGTGCTCCCAGCCCCAATGTCCAGCCTGGCCTTGGGCACTGCCAGGGATCCAGGGGCAGCCACAGCTGCTCTGGCAATTCCATCCCAGCTCCTCCTGACAGATAGGAATTCCTTCCCAATATCTCACCTAAATTTCCCCACTTTTAGTTTGACCCCATTCCTCCTTGTCCTGCCACTCCAGTTCCTGATGAACAGTCCCTCTCTGGCTTCCCTGGAGCCCCTTCAGATCCTGGAAGGGCTCTGAGGTCTCCACACAACCTTCTCTTCTCTAGGCTGAGTATTCCCAGCTTTCCCAGTCTCATCTCTGACACTTGGAGAGAGATTTTATTTTCTTGGGTTTGAGCCAGGAGTGGTCCCACAGGTGGGAACAGAACCTGTCCCTGTCCATGAGTGATCCCAGGTCCCTGTGTGTGCTTTGGGGGATGCACTGCTGCCACTGCTCTGCTGCAAGTGTCCCCTGCCCACACGTTGAAAATAATATTTTTCCACTGGAGCAAGAAGTTGAGCTGTAAAATGCTGGAAGGGGTTTTGTGGAAGTGTTGTACCTTCATGTTTGAAAAGAAAAAGCGTCCTTGCTTGCATATTTAATTGCCAAATTATCATATAAATGTCACATTACTTAGGATGCCAGAACTCACTGATATTTTAAATGCTTCTATGTTTTAATTCCTTGCCAGTCAACCTTTGCAAACCTAATTACAAAGGGAAAATCACTGATGGCATTTTGTTCAGCATGTTTGGAGCTGAACTGGGTTTCCTGAGAGTCTGAGAAAATGTTCAGCTGATTTTATTTTCTCTTTCTTGGTAGTGACAGGAGCTTTTCCTGCTGCTCCTTACTGGGATAAGATGGATTACTGTCAGGAAAGCCATGGAGCAGCAGTGCCAGAACAGGCCTGTGTATTTGGGTTAGCTCTGCAAAACAACCCAAAAATAAACAGAGGAGCCCATGCAGAGCTGGAAACCTTAGGGAGGCTTCACTCAGAGCAGCTTTCTACTTCCAAATTTCCTTCCATGTCATTGTGAAAGCAGCTGTCTGAACGGGATCAGAGGGATCAAATCTTCCTGTGATGGCACAGGGTGGGCTCTGACGTTTCCAGAGCCTTGGGAAAGGCTCTCTTCAGAGTCAGCCTGGTATTTGTGTTTCTGTAACACCTCCACACACCTGAGGGCTCCTCACCCACTGCTGGGCACCCAGAGCTGGGCACCGGGCTCGGGCTCTGTGCCCCCTCCAGCACCGCCCTGCAGGCAGCTCCAGCAGCTGCCCACCCTCTGATCACCATCCCCAGAGCTGATGGGAACAGCAGTGCTCCCACAGCTCCTCCTGGGAATCACTCTGCTGCCACTTCCATGGCAAAGGGGACACGAAATCTGTCTGTGCTGAGGGAGCACAGCTGGCTCTGGCCAGGCCTGCTGCAAGGGACATCCATAGCCCCATGGCATGGTCTGTGCCACCTCCTGCAGCTCTGGCAGCCTCGGGGCCGTGCCCATTCCCTGGGGAGCCTGGGCAGTGCCCAGCACCCTCTGGCTGAGGGAAGAACCTTTCCCTGATCCCAGCCTGAGCCTGCCCTGGCCCAGCTCCAGCCATCCCTGGCTGCTGTCCCTGTCCCTGTCCCTGTCCCTGTCCCAGGTCGGTGCTGGCTCTGGGCTGGCTCAGCTGCTCTGAGGTGATCCCATCTCTCCATGGGATGATCCTGCTCCCTCTCAGGCACTGAGGGATCAGCTCCCAAACAGGAGCTGCCTTCCCAGCACAGCAAACAGAGATGCTTTGGCTGCCCTCAGGTTTTGTTCTGGATTAGGGACGTGATGGAGCCCTGACATTTCAACCAGGAGCTGAGACATTTTAAGTTGTGTGCAGGGAAAATTAAGGTCTTTGCACTTTCCAGCAAGGATATTGCAAGGAGTGGGAAGCCAGGCAAGATTCATTATGGCCCCAAAGTGCAAAATTTCACACTTCCATCTGCAGTTTCCTTTTTTAACTGTCTGTCATTCTGAAATGTTTGTATGAAATACGGGGAAGCGAGGAGCAGGAGAGCTGCAGGGATAAAGCTGGCAAATGTGCACACCTCTTATGTGGGGCTTTTGTGTTCCTTTCCAAGCCCACCAGCCCCACTGGACGCACTGGAACTCCCCAGGCTAGGGAGAGCAGTGGTGTCCCCTCCAGCACAGGGGGACACAGGAATGCTCTCTCAAGCCACAGAACCTCTGAGAAGGCCAGAAACGGAGCTGAGCAGGGCATAAACCCAGAACAGTTTCACTGCTGCCTATTTATGTCCACATTATTCCTGTGAAAGCCTCTTAATTATGGGAGGACAATTGTAAGAGGCCTTTTGGTGGGATTCTGTGTTTGGAGCTGTTTGTACACAGGGAAGTGCATCCCAAGCAGCCTGAAATGAACCATTCTGTGTAACTCAGGCAGGTTTTCATCCTGAGTGACAAAGATGGAATGAGCCTCTGGAGTCCTTTCCTGCTGTTTTCACAGAGCTTGCTCTGCACCTTTGATTTGCAGTCTCGTGGCCAAGTCATCTTTTCACCTCTGTGCAAAGGGATTTGTGTGGACACCCGGGATTTGTGTGGACACCCGGGGTTTGTGTGGGGCAGGGCTGGGTGGCAGAGAAGAGCCCCTGCCCGAGTGGGAGCCAGCTGGGGAGGCAGAGCAGGCACCGTGTCCTGAAAGCCAGGCTGGATGGAGCCTGGGCCAGCCAGGAAGTGCCAGGAGAAAGGGAGTTTGGTTTGTGTGGGGCAGGGAGCTGTGCAGGGCTGGTCCCCCGCTGCTGAGCTGGGCTGGGTGGCCCCGAGGCCGGAGGGACCCGTCCCTGTGCCCGCTGCCTCCCGGGAACTGCTGCCTGCTCCTCTTTCATGGCTGGGAGCTGTCGGGAGCCGACAGGGAGCTGTGATGGATTCATTCTTCTCCCTTATCCAGAGGCTGCACTGCACTTTCTGCAAATACCAACGTCTTGAAACGCCACGGAGACAGCAGAGAGAGGGAGAGAGCCCCGATAAATCAGCGGGGCTGGGAGCCTTTATTGCACTGACAACAGTGCCTGCCATGCCTTTGTCTGCCTCCTGCTGCTCAACTGCCTTGTTTTGCTTTCTGCTCACCTTCCCCCTGCCCTGTTCCCACTCTTAGCTGTTCGTTATTGCCATTACCAATTATTAATTGGGTCAGAATCCACTCGAACTTGGCGCTGCAGAAACTCAGTTTCATCTGTGTTTCCTCCTTCATCCTTCGCTCTGCCATTGCTTTCTTTCCCCAGATTCCCTCTCAGGATTCTGCCCCACCTTGAGGTGCCTTGTCCTGAGCCCAGGGGCTGTCTGGATGTGCCCATCCATGGGAGAAGCCCTCACCTGGGGCCATGGCAGAGACTTGGTTTGGGAATGGGGCTGCTCAGGGCTGGATCTGGGCAGCAGGGGAGGGCCAAGGGTTTTACAAGTGCCAGAGGAGGCCAGCTCAGCACTCAGCTGTGCAGAACACTCTGCAGGGGCTCCAGTTCATCCTGGACATTTTCTAAGTCTTAAACATTTCAAGTAAGCACAGGACTGAAAGAGAAAATGCTTTCCCAAAAACAGTTCTGAAAGCTGTGATGGTGGGAGTCCTGCAGCACTGCTGGGAACCAGGGGGGGAGTTCAGCCAGCCCAGGGTGCTGATTGCTCCTGGATGAAGCAGCCTGGCCCTCCAGGGAATGCTGAGACCCAGCAGGAGCTGCAGCCCCAGGAGCTGCTATCTCTGCACCAGGGGAAGGAAAATGAGCAGCTCTAAAAGGCCCTGAAGCCAGTGAGCTGCTCTGCAGGGCTGTCACAGCTGTTCCACAGCTGGAGAGGGGGTCAGCTCCTCCAGAGCTGGATTCAGACCAAAAACCCAATTTGAACTGATTTATTTGGAAGCCTCTGTTTCACTGGGGGAGATGTGGGGGTCAGTGGGGGTCAGTGGGTCAGTGCTGTGGGAGCACACAAATCACCCAGAGCTGTTGGTAGTGCTTTGATCCCGCAGGAGGGCTGGAGGCAGGTTCAACAAATGGCGGGTGGGGATATCAGATACCTGTAAGAAAAAGTGGAAAGGACCTGATTCTACCAAAGGCTGGGGCCATAATGTGCTGTCCTTGCTGGGTTTCCAGGGCACCGAGCTCATGCTGCTGCTGGGGTTTTGTTACAGACAAAAGCCCTGATGAAATCTCGCACTGCTTTGCTGAAATGTTATCCCTGCCTAAAGCAGGGGCGATTTGCTTTCCCTGGGGCCCAGCTCCACAGAGTCTCCAGTGGAAATGGAGAAGCCCCAGGAACATGAGGACTGTTCTTACCTTCCCAACACAGCTGGTGAACAACGAGCCCGAGGCTGGAGCCAGGAGGGGGTTGGAGGCACCTGCTCCTGTGCAGGCTTTCGGGTGGTTTGGCATCACAGGGCAGGGGAGGGAGCTGTTCCCACATCCAGACCTGCTGCTGGCTGCCTTGGGCCCATCTTCTTGGCTCCCTGGATCTGCCCCTTATAAAGCCCAAGGGGCTCCAAAGCAGGTTTGAAATCTTGCAGGCAGGATCTGTGAGTGGGAAATAGTTTTAATTTGGGTTGATTACAAGAACTCTGCGTTCCCTCACTGCCTGTGTCCTGCAAGTCTCCCTCTTGCCTCTCGCTACATTTTTCTTTTTTTTAAGGGGTTGGGGGGTAGTGGGATATAACCCCAGCAAATCTCCTTTACCAGATGTAAATCCATCCCTGTGCTTAAGCAAAGTCCTTACGCTCAAGTTAGAGTGGCTTCAAAATCAGAGCGTTTCCTTCCCCCCTCTTACACTGCAAATTTCCCGGGAGGTTTTATGGCTCAGCACAGAGGACCTGGTGCTTGTTGGGACACAAAGCCAGGATAATACATAAACACAGCCCGAGGAGCTGCACCTGCCCCAGGCCCAGCTCATTCCTGCTGCCCCAGGACCAGCCTGCAGCTTTTGCCATGAGCTGGGATGGAGAAGCTGATCCCATAAAACTGGGAACACGAGGCCTTGGAGAGGAGCTGTGGGCCAGCCTGGCAGGAGGGTGTAAAGCCCCCAGAACTCCTTCAACTCCATGGATCTCTCCTGGTTTACACCAGAGGAGTGTAGGGCTCTTAGCACATGTGCCAGATGGTCTTTTATAAGCACAGGAATTATTTAAGAGTGTGGCCATTACTCCAGTACTAATGAATTACAAATAACTCCTGCAGAAAAGGCCTTTGCTGACTAAGAAATGTGTCCCCAAGATAAGCTAACAGTTGAGGTTTAAAGGGTCAGCAATTTTTAAAATATATATTTTATTCCGAGTAAGTTAAAGGGGCCTGGAAAGATCCCGCTTGCCTCATTAGCAAATATTGCCCAATTTTTCTTTCACAGTGTAGCAGGGGGGAAGAGAACCATATAAAATAAACACCTGGCAGGAGTGCATAATCTGCATAAATTCAAGTGGTTACACTCCTGACAGAAAACCCAACCAAAATGAGCCTTTGGAAGGTGGCAAAGCTGCCTCAGCGTTGATTTATTTCCATGCAGGCCATGCATTGCTGGGGTTTCAGAGAGCCTGGCAGGTCCTGGTGCTCCATTAGCTCTGCATGGACACTCTTAGCCCCAGAGGGGGAACGGGGCCAGTCCCAGCTCCCAGAGCACATCCTGGGCCCATCCTGGCTCCTCCAGGTGGGAGGGTGCTGCAGGTTGGTCACAGCCATGAGTCTTGAGCACTGCTGCTCCTCCACTCCCACGGGAGGTGAAATTTATTGTTTCAGGCTCTGTTGATGCATTTTTTTGGCCATTTCTCCACTACCCCAGTGACCAAGCAGGGAATGGCTTCCCCTGCCAGAGGGCAGGGCTGGGTGGGATCCTGGCAAGGAATTGTTCCCTGGCAGGGTGGGCAGGGCTGGGATGGAATTGCCAGAGCAGCTGTGGCTGCCCCTGGATCCCTGGCAGTGCCCAAGGCCAGGCTGGGAGCACCTGGGACAGTGGGAGGTGTCCCTGGGGTGGCACTGGATGAGTTCTCAGGTCCCTCAGAGCTGGCTGGAGAGGAGCCTCCCCATGCCAGGAACACTCAAGGCTGTCTCCAGGTTGTCTTTCGTGCGCGTTTGCCTGAAAATTCAGCCACTCTGGGATGCTTCAGTGGGATGAAGGGAGAGGAAAATGCAAAGGGTCTGTCTCTAAAAGGGATGAAAAAAGCATTTTAGTAATTTTTAATGTGTGAGTAATTTTTGGTGCTGAGGAACATATCAGAAAGAGAGCTGATCTCATCAGAATAATAGAAAATCCATGTTCTTGGCCATCAATTATTGATAAGGGTTAACAGGGCCCTGTCCATCCGCAGTGCTGTCACGTTGCTCCTTCCCTTGTACATCCATTCTCTGCTTTCCTCCTTCCCTTGTTTCATCTTTTAACCCAAATGTTTTCAATCCCTCCCTCAGCTGTGCCATTCCTGCTGCAGCCATTCCATGATCCACCAGTGTGGGGATCAGGACAGGGCAGGGTGACAACAAATGGCAGCTCCCAGCCAGGATTTCCTCTCTCCCTCCCTCCCTCCGGAATGGCTCCAGCAGGAGCAAACCCAGGATTCCTGTGGGAATAGGACCCAGGGCCTGGAGGGAACTGAACCTGCTGCTCTCTCCATGCCCTCAGTGAGGAGGAGGATGCAGGAAAGCTCTCCAGCTCCAAGGTTATTCCCAGGCACATCCCAGGTGGGATGAAATGAGGGAATCTGTCCCAGAGCAGCATTCCAAACCCAAATGGCCAAGGGAGAAGGTGGCAACAAGCAGCACCTCCCCAGCACCCTCTCACTGCCTGTTTGACATTTGTTCTTCCTAAAAACCCTCCCTAACTGTGGTGTCCTCCAGGCAGGGAAGGGAAGGAAGGTTGATTTCTTTTCTCCACTACCAAAAATCCATATTTGAACAAAGACTGGGGAAAAATTCCTATACAGAAGCAATGTCATTGTGTGGGAATGATTGTTTAGCAAGAGCAAAGAGCAAACACCTGCTCTGGTCTATCTTCTTTTTATCATGGTTTGGACAATTTTCAGGAGTTCATAGGTAAAGCTTGGCTTTTCACTAGCTCCAGCTTCTTTTTTTGGTGATTTTTCCATTCTTTTTTTTTTGTAAAACTGTTCCTCAGTGATGAGACATCCCAGTTGGTATTGGGAATTAATGTTTGTTTTCATATCACTTTCTGAGTCCATATTTGAGAGGCAGAGTAGGAAGTTGGCAGCAAGTTTGAGGGTCCCTGATTTATGCTGGATGCAAACTCCAGAAGTTTACAGAGCCATGAGTGATAAAATGTGTGGATCCAAGGACTCAAAGGAGGTGCATGGAACCAGTTTGCATTTGGGGAGGGAGGGAGAAGGAACAAGTAGGGGAACAATGTGGAGATTTTTGTTAAATCTGTGGGACTCTGCTGCCAGATATCCCTATGGCTGCCCGAGTACTGCCCCTCTCCGTGTCCTGCTGCAAACTGGGCTTCCCAGATTTTACTCACGGCTTGTAAATAGTCCAAGGGAAAAAAAGAAAAAAAGCCATTATTCTGGTCAGAAAGCACTTTGGCTGAAAGGCTGCATTTTTTTATTATTTGTGTGTGTTGCAGTCCACAAATAATAAATAAAAGCCTGGGTAATTTAGTTTTAATGATGTTCCCTGGTTACCAGGTGTGCCAGGTCCGGCTCCTCTTCAGCCACTTCATCCCTGCCAGGGAAATGTGCAGCTGATTATCCACCCTCTGTGCTCTGCTGCTGGATTTGGGATTGGCCTCACTGCCACATGTCTGTTCCAGGCTGGAGCAGCCACGGGAATGAGGGAGCTGGAACAGGGGGTTCAGGGAATTCACACAGGGGAACAGGGCGGGTTGGGGGAATTCAGGCAGGGGAATGGGGGAACAGAGGATTTGGGGAATTCACACAGGGGAACAGGGGAACAGAGGATTTGGGGAATTCAGGCAGGGGAACAGGGGAACAGAGGGTTTGGGGAATTCACACAGGGGAACACAGGGTTTGGAGAATTCACACAGGGGAACAGAGAGTTTGGGGAATTCAGGCAGGGGAACAGAGAGTTTGGGGAATTCAGGCAGGGGAACAGGGGAACAGAGGGTTTGGGGAATTCAGGCAGGGAGTTTGTAGCCGATCCTTCCTTCCCTCCCTGCAGGACTGTCACATTTCCAGCATCAGACACTGCCCCAGTAAAGGGCTGATCTCTGCAGATCGCCCCCTTCTAAAGCAGGGAAATGGGAAAAGTTCCAAATAACCCCTTTGGAACTTGTGGAAATGAAAATATTCCCTCTGAGGGGCAACATTCATTTCCATTTAGGTGTTTGGGAAGAAAAGAGAGAGAAAGCAGGATGGGTGACATCCAAAGGGTCACCTCTGGTGCAGAGAGACGGGAGCTCTGCACTGACCCAGCTGCAAGAGAGGGATGGAGCTGTTTCCCTTTGGATTTCCCTGTAGATGGTGCCTCTAATGTGTGCAGAGCTGGCCCAGCTGGCAAAGCTCCATGTCCAGAAAAGATGCAAACACCCAAGGCCAGAGCAGGGAACAATGGAGTGATGCATGACTTTGTTCCCATCCTCAGGTCCACGTCTGTGAATATTCCGTGGGGTTTTGAACTGAAGTGAGGAGTGCTGGTGCTGGGTATCGCTCACGTTTTCCAAGAGAAAGGCTTTGCAGTTTTCCTGCTTGCAGTGAGCCCTCTGGATGCCCTCAGTGCTTTGGGAAGACTCCCAGGTCCCCTCAGCAGAGTTCTCTGTCCCCAGCTGTGTCACCTACCCCTGCTGGCCCTGGGAGCTGCCTCGCCCCAACAGAGCGCGGCTGTTCACAGATCAAACCACCCTGTGATGGAAGCTGGGTCTGAGCCATCAGCTGCACTGGGAATGAGGGCCCTGACCTTCCAGTGGCACCAGCACCTGCCCCAAAGTCCAAGGGGGAATGTGAGCCCAGCCCCAGTGTCCTGGGGCAGCCTGAGCCGAGGCGAGCGCGGGGCCGTGGGGGCAGCGGCGCTTCAGGCATCAGCTGAGGAACTGGGAACTTCCACAGCAGCCATCTCTGGAGGAATCCCAAAGAGATCCTGAAATGCTGCCTGGGGGCTGCTCCAGGGTCTGGCTGTGCCGCCCTGGTGGAGCTGACCCATGAGGGAGGGTCCCTGCTGGGGCTGGGTTGGGGGTTAAGCTCTAGGGTGTGAGTGGGGGACAAACTGTGCAACCCTGGGCATCCTGTGGTCAGAGCAGGGGCTGGTGACACCAAGGGTTTGGCTTTGATCCCTGTGTGGGCCATTCACTGGAGGGTTGGACTCCTTCCAGTTCAGGATATTCTGTGATGCTGTGAAATCCACCCCATTCCCAGCCACCCCTTCAGGATCGCTGCAAAGCACAGGCTGAGGCTGGCAATAGGATGTGCCCAAGCCATGTGCTGGGAGCTGGAGTCCCCTGCATCCGAGGCAGTGTTATTCCAGCACCTGGGTCTAAACAAAGAGAGCCCTGGCTAAACCCTGCACTGAGCCATGGTGCTCAGTGGTGCCAAGCGCTGCCTTCAGCAGCCAATCCCCAGAGGGATGCATCTCTTCATGCTGGATATAAACCTTAAATTTACATCTCCAGTTAAAGAGCAGCTTCCCAGATGAGGCTTCAGTCTCTAGTGAGGATGAACAGAAACATCTCCCCTATTAAAGATTTCATCCCTTTTTTCTGATGAGGAACTGGCTGTGCAGGCATTTTATGGGTTCCCCCAGAGGGGGTCTGGTGCAGTGTTAAATCTTTGCTGTGTCAGCCTGAAAAGTCACTCGAGATGGTGCTTAAACACCTCCTCCAGTCCCCAGCCAGCCGAAAATCCTTCCCTGCTGGATCACAAGTGGGAGATTAAAATCAGCACGTGCTGTGCATCCAGCAGGGAGGATGGTGGGGGCCGTGGGCGTCCCTGTGCCCTCCCTGCCACCCACCTGCTCCAGGCCCACCTCCAGCGACTCCTCCTGTTTATGGAAGTGATGAATGTCCCCGAGCAAGGACTGATCCCCAGCACAACACCAGCAGTTCCAGAGTATTCCAAAATCCACATCACGCAGCTGTGCCCGGCCTCCCCCCTCTGTGGGCAGCACAGAAAACCAAACAAACACAGCCCAAGTTGTTAAAATAACACTGCTTGTTGCTCAAACAGGCGAAAGCCTGGGATGTGGAATTAAAGGCTCTTATCCCTGTAACTCACCTGGCTTTATGGAGCACACCCGGCATCCTGGCCACCCACTGCTCCGAGCTTTCAGCAATGCAGGAGCTGTGGGGGTGGGGAGGTGAATTAAAGATGAAGTGGCAGCTGGAACTGTGAAGTTCCTGCCTTAATATCATTTTCGGAGGAGTGCTGTGCGTTTGATAACATGTGCCATGCACACGGTTATTTCCTGGAATTAGATAACAGCAGATAACACAATGATCCTAATCTGCCCCCCAGCCCGGCGCTGGAAACCTGGCATTACAGAGCCCGGCTTATCTGATCCTCCGAGCCCTCCCCAGCTCCCTCAGTGAGACACGGCCCAGGTTAGCACTGCTGCAAACCTGCTCTGCTGGCACTGGAGCTGCCCCTGGGGTGTGGGGCTGGAGACCCTCGGGAATGGGGCTGGAGACCCTCGGCAGCTGGAGTGGGAGACAAGTCCTGCCAGCTTTAGGGTCTCTCGAGGGCTTTATAGGGAGGGACAGGGTGGGGACAGTCAAGGCTGGATTCCCAAAGTGCCTCAAAGTGCAGCGTCCTGGCTGGTTCCCACAGGGAGATTGTCTCCCACCCTCCAAGAGGATCCATCTCACCTCATCCAGGTGGGATAACACTTGTCCAGGACCTGCTTCACAGCACTGAGAAGACACAAGGGGGAGGGAGGTTTGTTTCTTTGTTGTTTTCCTTTCTCCAAGTCTCCCCTAGATCCTGGTGCTGTGCTGTGACAGTCCTGCATCATGGGCAGGACTCGTTTGCTGTGCCTGGGATCCATCCCATCCCATCCCATCCCCATTATCCCATTATCCCATCCCCATTATCCCATTATCCCATCCCATCCCTTTGGCAGGGATGGCAACACAGAGATCTCCCCTGGAGCTTTGCTGCCCTCAGCTAAAGGCTGCTTGAGCCCAGGTTGGTGAGACACCTATGACACCTCTGGTCCTGCAGCAGAACAGGAGGGCTTTGGACATGAAATAAAATCCTTTCCAGCAACTTCTGATGGGAGAGGGGGCTCAGACATGCCCTGAGTTCTTTGCCAAATCTCAGAGACAAAACCAAACTGGCCTCTCTAGTCTTGTGCTGGGCAGGGCTGGGAGCTCGGCCCCTTGCCAGCCCTTCCCAGCTGGAAGCAGCTCCCTCTCCAGAGGGAGGGATGCTCCTTCCCTCCCTCAGGCACAGAGGGGAGTGGGTATTTATGTCTGGTTTTTCCCTGCTGGCATTTAATGGGCGTTTTAGCAGCACAAACAGAAAATGCTGCATATTCATCTTCCCTGTGTGGGACTGAGATGGAGAGGAGGGAAGGCAGAAGCGCCTCGGGCTCGTTGCTCCAGTCTCATCCTCAGCAGCACTCTTGAGGATGAAGAATAATTTCATTTCCAGCCCTCATTTTGTCTCCTTTCCCCGCTCTGCTCAGGGCCGTGCCCACCCTGGCACAGGGGCAGCAGGAAAATCAGTCTGGCTGAATGCCCGGTGGAGCCCTGGCCCACCCCGGGCTCCCAGGGGCGGGAGAGAGGAGATAAAACTCGGGCTGCACGTGGAAAGATCAGGAGGTGCCTCCATTCCCTGCCTGGCTGCAGGCTTGGCAGGGCAGCAGTGTGGCCAGGAAGGATGAGGGGATCTCACTGCACCTGCCTGGTTCTGTTTGCCCCGAGCAGAGCTCACTGGAATGGGAAAACGCAGCCTCAAGGTCGTCTGACCTGTTCCAGATGCAGCTCACGGTGAGTTTATGTTCGTGCTTGTCCAGCAGGAAGTGTTAATGAGTAATTAATGCCAGCCCGGGTTTGCAGACTGTCCTGGCAGAGCTCTGGCTGCAGGAGCTGCGCAGTGGCACCAACACCCAGCAGAGTTTCTGCCACACAGACTTGTCTCACACAAGCAAACCCCACCAAGAGCCGTTCTGACTTGCCCAGGAAATAAAAGCAGAGCAGGGCCTTTGTGCCACATGTGGAAAATGGCACATGGATAATTTAAAGTGTCCTTTGGAAGCATCTGGAAATATATTGCAAAGCATTTTAAGGAGAGTAGTAAATGTCATGTTGGATTTTATGCAGGAGAGGACATGCAACCTGCCAGGGGTGTGACTTGCTTTCCTCAGTTCAAAATGCCTGCACAGTTTTCCAAAGAGCTGGCCCACGTCCCTGGGCTCTGGCACTGCTCAGGACCAGGGGCTGCTTTGTTCATTCCCTTCCTTTGCAGAAGGAAAAGCAATCAGGAAGCCCTTGGTGCTGACAATCAAATCCCACACAGAAGTTGGTGTTTCAGCAGTAATTTGGGGGAAAACACCTTGGGAGCTGTGTGGATGCCAGCAAAGAGCATTTCCCACCCTGTGCTGCTGTCCCTGGAGATGTTGGTTCCTTTGTGGGGTTGGTTTGTGCAGCCAGGCTCTGCTCTGCCCTCATCCAGCACTTGCTGTCAGCACTGCCCCAGGGAGGTGTTTCACCTTGGGCTGGAGCCTCCCAGGACAGGAAGGATCCACTGCTTCCCCAGGTCATTTATTCCACTTTCTGTGCTTCAATCCAACAGCAGCCCGGGCTGGGACCACCAGCACTGCAGGGGCTGGGCAGGGATGGGACACAGCTGGGAGAGCTGGGAATGCTGATCCTGTGGAACAGGAGGCTCCAGGGAGAGCTGAGAGCCCCTGGCAGGGCCTGGAGGGGCTCCAGGAGAGCTGCAGAGGGACTGGGGACAAGGCATGGAGGGACAGCACACAGGGAATGGCTGCCACTGCCAGAGGGCAGGGCTGGCTGGGATCTGGGCAAGGAATTGTTCCCTGGCAGGGTGGGCAGGGCTGGGATGGAATTGCCAGAGCAGCTGTGGCTGCCCCTGGATCCCTGGCAGTGCCCAAGGCCAGGCTGGACATTGGGGCTGGGAGCCCCTGGGACAGTGGGAGGTGTCCCTGCCGTGGCAGGGGGTGGATTGGGATGGGATTTCAGGTCCTTCCAACCCAAACCCCTCCGGAATTCTGTGTAATTCTGGCTCCTGTGCCTGTCTGGGGGCACTTCTTGCTGTCTCCTCCCCCTGAGCTGCACCTTCCTTCTCCTCTTCCTCCTCTGCAGCTTTCCATGCTGTTGTTACATTCTGGTTCAAGTAGGTTTTAATCCACATAAAACAACAAGCAGAATGTAAAATATTATGATATGATGAATATGATTTTATATTGTAGTTAGCTCTAGGCATTCCTTTCTTATTTCATCATGATTGTTAGACTTCTTTTATTCCTTTCATAAAGAAAAACATTTAATGTAAAAATAAAAGGAGTTTTGATGATTTGGGTGAATTGCAGTGCTCAAGGCTTTCCTCCACATGTGCTTAAAGATGTGTGTGAATGTTAATGCAGGAGCCTGAGGAGGAAACACCTCATCCAAGTCCTGTCAAAGGCAGGAGGAGTTTGATCACACAGCAGAGAGGAGCAGAGCAGCTTTGGGTGGGGAGAGGAGGGGTCCTTGTCACCCTCACCTTTGGGGCCAGGCTGGAAATGTCTGCCCCGACCAGGACACCCAGAAGGTCCAAGGTGATTTGGAACCTTCCCCAAAATTCCCAGCTGGTACAAAGCAGGCAGTGCTGCTGCTGTGAGCAGCATTATGGGAGAGGCTGCTGCACTCTGAGCCCACAGCCCAGTGTTCTATCCCGAGGGACAAATCCAACAGCAGGGATGGGCACTGGGGCAGGGCTGGGGGCCCTGGGGTCTCCATGGATCGATGGGGCAGGAGCAGGCCCAGCTCTCCCACTCCCTCCCATTCACCAGGGTCTCCATCAGGCCTCTGCCATTGACTTCTGTGATCAGATTCTGCCCTTGGCATAAACACTTCAGCCAGAAAATTTGCTTTTTAAAGATTTTTTTCTTTTCCAAAGCAAAGCTGCTTAGCAGGAAAAGTTCTGGAACTGAGGGGTTGATGGTGAGAGCCAGCACAGCCAAATCATGGGGATCAGGATCAGAAGCAGTAAATCCCTTGGGATTCCTGGTCTGGAACCTTGCGAGCTGTCCCCAGTGCCCCCGGGACAGCACTTCCAGAAGAGCCGTGGAGGAGCTGTGCTCCTATCCCGTGTGGAGCAGGGCACTGCCCTGTGCTGAGGAACATCCTCTGCTGGGTGCTGGCAGCTGGGAGAGCTGTGCCCGTGCCCTGGAGCCCAGCTCTGGGCTCACAGGGATGCACCAGGAGGGAGCTGTGGCTCCCAGACTCCTGAGAGACCGTCACAGACAATCATCAGCCTGATACAAAGCCAATTACCAACTATTTTTAGAAAGCCTTTGACAGCCTCCCCTCTTCAAACCCGGGGATATTTATTCATTATATTCCAGATGAGCTCCGTGTCCTGGGGCTGATGCTCATGTCACAGGCACGGAGTGTCAGCAGCCCGGCATTGGCAGTGGCACCGGGCACCGCAGCCTGTCACCGAGGGTCAGGCATCGATGGCAGCGCTGCCTCCAGGGACAATTAAACACTAAGTGGGCATCGGGCAGGATGACACCGGCCTGGGGAATGTTCAGGTCACTGCAAAGTACTGAGAGCAGTAAATAAATCCCTGATGCTGCAGGAGCCACCTGGCCGGGAACGACGTGTCCTGTGCCGGGAGGGAGGGAGCATCAGCGAGAGGATGAGCGAGCTCAGAGCTGAGCGGGGAGGGGAGGGGGCTGCTGCTCCGCGGCTGGAATGAAATGGGCATTCCTGGTGCCGGGAAATAATGGGCATTCCTGGTGCTGGTAAATAATGGGCATTCCTGGTGCCGGGAAATAATGGGCATTCCTGGTGCCGAGAAATGGGCATTCCTGGTGCCGAGAAATGGGCATTCCTGGTGCTGGGAAATGGGCATTCCCGGTTCCTCCCAGCCTGGCAGAGGTGTGAGCAGCGCTGGAAATCCAGCGGCTCAGCACCAGCCCCGCTCCTCAGCCTCGCCTCCCTCGGCCACAGCCCTGGAGAGGGGAGCAGAGCCGGGCGTGACCTCCCCAAACCAAACTTACTCCTTATTTCTAAAAGCTTTGAGGCCCAGGGCCAAATTCAGAGCTGATGCTCTACATGGCACAAATTTCAGTCTCCTCTTCTCTCCCCCTTTCCCCACGCAGAGGTTATTTTAGGCTGGGAGTTATTTTAACTCACACCTTTCCTTTGGTGCATAAATTACACTTATTTATATTGCTTTCTGCATCAGCAGTCTGGGGTAAGAAGTGCTCAGGGAGCCTCAGCAAACCTGAGAGGCTCTGAATCGTGCCACCTTCACCAGCAATGCTGAATTTGCCCCCTGGCATCCCAGGGATGCAAACATCCTGACTGGAAGGGCCAGGCTGAGGTATGGAAGTGCTCGGCACCCCTGTCCTACTCTCCTGACTCGTGTGAATGGTCCATGATTTCCTGGCCAGGCTCAGAAAGCCTCTGGAAATTTGTCTGGGTTTGGAGGGGGTAGAGCAGAGCCCACGAGGCTCTTGCAGGACTCCTGCCAAGGGAAGCGTGGAGGTGTCACCAAGATTGCTCCATCACAGAACATGGGCTCCTCAAATACCCCTGCTGGGAAAGGCTCACAAATATCCCCACTGGGAAGGTAGAGGAGGGTGAGAGCTGCCAGGGTGTGAGCCAGGCTGGGACATCTTTCTGCCACAGCAGGAAGGCTTTAGATCCAGCAGATGGTATCAAATCATGGCTTTTAAGACAGAACTACTGTTTAAACAAACTGGGAGTTGATTCCCAGCTGACAACTCCTCCAAAGCCTAGGATCTGTGTTCACCTCCTGCAGGAGCAGGTAAAGTGTAGCTGGCTCAGCCTAATTAATGAATTGTGCCCCTCAATGTGCATTTTACCTTAAGCTGAAGGTAAAGCCCAGCTCTGAAGGTCTAACCAGGTCCTTCCCAGGCTAAACCCCACTGCTCAGCCTGGTTAAAGCTCTGAGGGTCTGACCCTGGGATCAGGATTTGCAGCCTCTGCTGTGTCTGGGCTCGTTGGATTCCGAGTGACAATTCCCAGGCACTCCACTGGACTTTGCATTGAGCCACATTTACTGCTCCGAGCACTGCCTCCATTCTCTGCTAAGTGTACCTAAGTTTTAGTGTTTAATATTTAAACATGAAAGTTCTTTTGAGACATTTAAAGCGGAATTATTAACAGCCCCATGTAGAACTGACAGGTTAACAGTGCGACAATTAAAAAGAAAGGTTAAATACATTTTCTTTTCAGACCAACTGCTGTTGCCTAAGACTAATAAATCCACCAGGAGATGGTTTTTAGAGAGTGTGAGGGGCTGTGTGTCAGCTTTTATAGGCTGGAGTTTTTCAGAAATCACCACACTTCTCTTTCCAGGCAGCTACAGGTTTCAGACTATATTTAGCAGATGAGGCTTCTTCCAAAGGGTTGTGTGAATCAAGCTGGAAAGAAAAACAAAATGGAATATAAAAAAAGCAAACCCTACTGGCTGTGGGGCTTTAAACATTCAGGCTCACAGTTGGCTTGGCTTTTTTAATGGACCCTGATTCTCTTTTGTCTTGATGTCTCTGAAAACACAGGGGCTGGAGAAGAGCAGAAATTCTGTGTCTCTGAGGGAGCAGTTCAAGTGCTGAGCTCCTGTTTCTCCATGGGAAAACCTCTGTCTCCCCTGGCTGGCAGGACACGGCCTCAGGAAGAGCCAGGGTGACTTTCTGGGGACAGTGAGGTGCCAGCTGGGCCATCCAGGCCATGAAATGGCCCCCAGCCCCTCCTGGCTGTTTGTGGGCAAAGTTCAGACCTTTCAGAGAGACCTTGTCCATCTCTCTGCTGTGTCCAGTCACACAGTGTGATTCCTGTGTGCCCTGTGGCTGCACAGAGGATGTGTGGCTGCAGGGTCACAGGAAAAGCAGATTAAAGGGTGACCCTGTGACACTTTGAGCGAGGTGGCCCTGGGGGAGCAAGTGACCTCCAGAGGCCCCTGGAGCCCCAGCTGCCCTGGGACTCTGTGGAAGGAAGGGCACGAGAGGTTCAGGATAAATCCAGCTGTGACTTTGGAACGTGAGGCCCAAGGACAGCCTCCAGCTCCCTGCAGAGCCTGGGCACTGGAATTGCTGCAGACAGACCAGGGAGGGGGTCTGGCTGTCCCCTTCCCCATTCCCTCCTTCCCAGGAGTTCTCTCCTGGCCCCTCTCAGACCCCACAGGACCCCAGTCCATCTCAGCATCACCTTTCCTACAATTACATTTCTCTCCTAGCTTCTCTTCCATGCTCCACGAGTCCCTCCTTGCCAACAGTCCTGATGGTCATTGGTTTAAGAAGGGCTCACAAATATTTCTGCTGGGAAGGATTCATAAATACCCCTGCTTGGGAGTATTTTCCAAATTCCCAAATTTGCCACCGTGAAGGGTCATGTGACTTACAAGTAGAGAGGAATATTTACTCACCCTGTGCTTTTAGCGTGTTAAAAAGCACTGCCTGGTGTTTTAAATGAGTTCCTGACAGCAGCAGTGGAGGTTCCAGACTATTAGAAGCACATCAGAGGAAGGCATTACAGGATGGCCACAAGCCATGGTTATAATCAACCTGGGCTTGATTTATTAAACTCTATAGCAACCCATATAAATTGATTAGTCATTTATTAAAATGGCTGTTAATCATGGCTTATCCCTTTGCACAAATTTAAAAATCTACCTGGGTTACAACCAGCCTGAAAGACAGAGGAGGAGAAGCCCAGGGTTAAAACTTTGGGGAGAGCACCAGGCTCCGTTCCAGGCTCCGCTCCAGGCTCCATCCTCGGAGGTTTCCCTCTTCCCGCTCTCCTTCAGGCCATGGAGTGAGCATGGACAATGACACAAGACTGCCAGCAGTGTGCCCATGTCCCAGAGGGACACCCCTCAGCGTGGTCAGCATTCCTGGTCAGCCTGGGGGAACCACAGTGAGCAGCAGCTCTGCAAGGATCCAACAGCCCCCGGGCATTAAACCACCCTCAGAGCTGCTGATGTTCAGAACCTGGGAGCAGAGGGTGCCTTTTAATGTTCAAATATATATCTTTAAAAGGTCAGTGTGACAGCATTATAGGGGGCCTGGGGATGCTCCACTCCTGCCTCAGCTCTGCCCTATCTGTCACCAGCACGCGCTGGTGTCAGCTTTTCCACCCTCAGCACATCCCACAGCTCCAGCCTGCTCTGATCTTCGCTCTTCCTGCATCCCCCGTGAATCCACAGCCACCAAGTGTGATAGGAAGGAATTACTGTTGTCATAAAACCGACTCATTACATCCTTCCAGTCTGAGGCTTTAATGAGCACCGGGGCTGCCCAGTGCTGTGATGCTCCCTCTGAGGTAGCTGCACATGGAAGGAGTTCTGTGGTGTCTTTAATTCACTCTGAGCAGGGGAGCAGGCAGATCCATCCTGCAGGGCTCCAGGGGAGCAGTGCAGCCATTGAGGAACACCTTGACCCTGCAATGGTGCCTTGGGCATCCTGGAATGGCAGCTGGAGCTCCAGCATGGAGCTGCTGTGTATCCAGGGGTTCAGGGCACCTGCAGAGTCAGGCTAGTTTGGAATACAGACAGCTCCTGGGATGCTCTGATTCAACAGAAGTCAGCACCTGCAGAGAGAGGAGTTCACCCATCCTAAATCATCAGAGAATTATTGGCTGGTTGGGTTGGGAGGGACCTTAGAGCCCATCCCGTTCCACCCCTGCCATGGGCAGGGACACCTCCCTCTGGCCAGGGTGCTCCAAGGGTGCTTCCATCCAACAAGGATGATATTCCTCAGTATTCCCTGTGGTTTTCACCCAGCTGGTTTATGGCAAACAGGCCCTTGAGGAAGAGCCCAGGAAAGCTTTGATGATCCCAGAGCTGCTGTGCTGGCATCGGTGCAGTTCCAGCTGCTCTGAGCTGGCAGGGGCAGGACAAGGCATGTTTTCCAGGGGTTTCTTTGCTGGGGTGTGCAGAGTGGAGCTGACACAGACCCACAGGGCTCCCAGTGACTTAAATAAAGTCATTCTGCAAAGAAATCACCCACCACCCTGCAGGCAGGAATGGGGTGAACCTCGGGAAGAACAGGGCCACCCTGCAGTGGGGCTGTTTCTCTGGAGATGCCACAGTTTCCAGCCTGGGATCTGGAGCACTCCCATAAAATCCCTTCTGGCACTGGATTTTATGGCAGCTTTCTCACCTCAGAACTGTGGTGGCTTTGCCAGGTGATCAGGCAGAGCTGCAGCATCATTTCCCACCCCCAGCTGCTCTGGGCTCAGCTGTGTAACCCCACTGTCCCCAGCAATGCACTCAGCTTTAACTGGGCTGGCTGGGAGGCTGGAAGGGATTGGTGCAGCTGGAAGGGATTGGTGCAGCTGGAAGGTCTTTGCCCATCATTTAGCTGGGAGCAGGAAAGAGGGTAAACAAAACATATCTCGGCCATTCCAACCAGTGTGTCCCTGTGGCCACATGTGGCAAGGCTTGGTTGCTGTCAGGGGCCTCAGGAGATTTGTCCATGCAAGGACTCTCTGCAAAATTAATCTGAATTAAGCAAAAGCCGAAATTGCCAGTGGATTTGCTAAACTGTATTAAGCCCCAGTGTGAGTTATGCTAAATGAAATGAAGACTTTGTTCATTTTAAGAAGGCTCCCGTGCATGTTTGAGGAACATGTAATCACCATGGATCTCTCCCTGCAGGAAAACCAGGGGGAGAAGCTGGGGAGCTGGGAGGATGCAGGTGCCTGCTGCTCATTCCAAAATGTGGGAGAGTGATGTGGTTTCCTCCTCTGAAAAGCTGTGAGGGAGGCAGAAAGGACAGTGGCTATGGACGCTGGGCCATGCTGGGGCTTAGGGCAGGATTAAGGAGGGGTCTCTTTGGACCCCCCAGGCTGAGCCCCTGAGGCTGAGCCCCAGCACAGCTCCGTGCAGCCTCTGAGGAGCAGCAACACAGAGGATTTGCCCTGAGAACTGCCTTCCCCAGTCCTAATCCATGTCACTTTAAGTACAGCAGAGAACCAAATCTGACAGCTGCTTGGGTTTACCCCAGCACCGAAATCTCCATGTGAAATACTCTGGGCTTTTAAGCCCTGTTTGTGTCCCAAAGTGAGAGCAGCATTAACTCCCTGAGAGCAGCAAACAACCCGACTGACACAAATGCACTTATGTGGGGAAGAGGAACAAGCTGTGCTACCACGAGTGGCTTTATACCTCCAACTAAATCTACTCTTGCCTTTGTGCTGATACAACTAATCAGCAGTTAATATGCAGTCCCATCAGCACACAGAATAACAAAGCCCTGTTTCCCCAAGATCTGCATTTCATGCTTGATTGCGAGCTCCGATCAAATCCTTTCCTGCCGTTCCAATGGGTTTTGCTAAATTCTCTCCCCTGGTGAGGAGCCTTTGATGACTGGTGAGGTAGAAGCCCACGCTCTGGCCTGTTGTTCAGACAAGAAATGCTGATTGGGAACATTTATGGGCTTTCTCTCCTCTACCTGACCAGTGTTTTCACAGTGTGGATAAAACCTTAATTGTATGTGAGACTGCTTTCCTCCCCCATCAAATCTGCTTGAAACTGCCAATGGCTTCAAAAATTATTAAGGTCAGAATAAACATGCAGGAACGCTCACGCATTCATTCCATCATCATACAAGCTTAATTTCCTTAGGCAAGCAGGCTAAAAATATCCCCCATGCCCAGAAGAGGTAATTACACCGGCATAAAACTCCATAGGGTCGAGCTGGTTCTCGCCGTGGTTTGAAGTGGTGCCCTGACACAGCACACCCCAGCCATCCTCTGCCCACCCCACACACCTCCCACAGCCACTGCAGGACAGGGAAAATGCTGGATTATGAATTCCCCCTGGCATGGAGCAGAACCCCAGCTCCCCATGCCAGGATGGGCAGGGACGGCCGAGCCTGGAGGTGGCTGTGGAAGGTGTGCTCTTGGATCAGTCCTCACCTCCCAGGACAAAATGCTCCTGTCAGGCTGGGTTTGGAAGCCAAGTGCTGTAATGGTGGCACACAGCTCCAGATCATCCCTGCCAAGCCTCACCCAGAGCTGGCACTCCCCCCCAGACTTCCCGAGGTGCTGGCACAGAGCAAACCCTGCAGCAACTCATGGGCTGGGCTGGCCCCTGCCCCAGCCCAGCTGCTGCCCCCACACCTCACAGGGCAGGGGCTCTCTCTCCAACCACCACAATTCCCACCAAAGCTCCAGATCCAACTAGCCTCTCTTTTCAGGGAGAGAAAAATCCTGTGGCAGCTACACCTATGCTCATGTGACTGCTTGAAAATACATTTGATGACCACAAGCACAGTCTAAGTGCCCCCCTTCCCAGTAATTCATACAGAAGCAAGGAATTATATTTATTCCTTAAATTATTTTAAACCAAAATAAGACCTCTCATTTCTGATTTTGGAGTGCTCAGGCTCCCTGTGCCTTTCCCAGGCAATCAGGGATGACAAGAAGAGCTAACAAGGAGAGTGACACCTTCATCTCACACAGCTCAGCTCCAGACAGATTTGGCTTTGCCCAGTGACCCCAGTGAAGTGTCTGGAGCCCATCTCCTGTTGGAGTCAGCTCTTTCCCTGCAGGGCTCTGTGTGGACGATCTCTCAGGACCGAGTCCTCCCTGCCAGGCACAAGTGACCCTTCTCTAGGTCCTGGAGTGTTAAATTCTCCATCAGGGGCCAAATCACATTTCCCATGTGAAGCTCTCCACACAGGCAACTGGGCTGGCTGTTTGATGCCACTGCCTCTTAGTCCAACAAAGAGTAGTTAACCCTTTAGGAGGAACCACTCTCCCTTAGCATCTCTCTCCTGGGCACTGCCATTTAAACACAATCAGTTGCAGGAGGAACTTTTCCAGTTGCCTGGAGAAAACAGCTTTGGGAGGATTTTCTTTTATCAGGGCACTTTCACCATTCAAATAAGGCAGATCATTAAAAAAACAAGCACAGATCTGCCACACATCTAAGGCTGAAGCTGAAATTGGACAGGTTGATTATAACCTGTCCCAGCCACAAGCCAGTGAAATTCCATCGGCAGGGCATGGAGACACCTGCACCTCCCTGGGAGGAGTTCAGGCCTTTAACCTGAGCTGCAAACTTGGGGCAGCTGCTGCATTTGCTGAGCCCCAGCAGGGGTGGGCAGGCTCATTTCCATGGCGAGCTGAGCTGCTGGAGCTGCCAGGGGAAGCTCAGCACAGCAGATGGGCCAGGGGAGCCCAGTCCATGCCAGGGCTGCTCTTTCAGCCTCACCTTAACCACCCTTGCATTTCCTGAGCTCTGCAAGTTCAGTGCCTGAAAACCCTCCCTGAAGGAAAAGCTTCCCTAAGCCTCACAGGGAACTATTTAAGGAAGATAAAGTCCAACTCTGATCTATTCCTAGGGCATTTCCATAAATCATGTTATTTCTGAATCTTTTCCTCCAAGAATGAAGGCTAGAAGGGGTCCTGTGGTTTAATCTTTTGCCTGGCAAGGGATTTTTTGCAGATCAGCTTTTCAATAGCTGGATCAGTTTATGTGAGTTCACAGTTCAGTGCAAAGGAGGATCCTTGGATTTGTGTGTGCAGTGTGGGCAGGATGTTAAATTCTGAAAAAGCTGAAAGTTGGATCCATCTCTAGAAACCTCAGACCAGCCAAGCTCTGCACACTCCAGATCCTCTTTAGTCAGGCAGCTCTTTTCATCCCAAAGTGAATTTAATCCCAGTTATGCCATGGCCACCATATCTCAGAGCAGTGACCTCCACAAGAGCACTTAGAACCCAAAACTCCTCCAGTCAGGAGAGGCTCTGCAGCACCAGTGCCTTGGTTTGTGATCTCCTGGAAGCACTCTGGACCCAGGATGGTTCCCTTGCTCCTCTCCCAGCATCCCCCACGTTCTCCTCTCAGTGTTTGGGAGCAATAATTTATGTGCAGAGTACAAGAACTAATTAGAGTGTCTCTTGCTTTCTGAGGGGGAGCAGAAACCACAGCAAATGACATTCCAGCAAAAATGGGGTCAGCTCGGATTAGACTCCCTTCCCATTTATCTTTGGTCTTTAGCATTAAATTTACCATACATATTAGAAACAAATTTTAATTTTCCACAGCATTGGGCAATATCTTCTCCTTAAAGCCTGGCAGAACATTCATTAGCATCCTCTCCCTCCAGTTCAGTGTGACTGTCTCCTCATTTGCACATAAATGTGAACTTTGCTGCCTGGACAAACTTGTCTGAACGACACCAAAGTTCTGTATCAATATTCAGCTCACACCTCCCCACACAGGGACCTCCACCCACACTCCTGTGCCTGCCCTCCACTCTGCTGGTTTGAAATAATTCCCAAAAGCTCTGGGAAGAAGAGGCTGCTGGAAACACCGGTATGGAGAGATAGAAGTGAATGTATCAGTTGGACTTCCTGTCTAATTAAAGCAGATTTCCCACCTTAAGGTCAGGCTTTAGAGTTAAGCCCATGGCATGATAAGGTATTTCCAGAGAGGAATTCCTCCCTCTGGGCAGCTGCTGGGAGCAGGAAGGGCAGCCAGTGGTGAGGGATCTGTGAGGAGCCAACAGTGCTCAACAGCTTGCTCCTTCCCAACCTGCCCCTCTGAGTCAGTCAGACCCCAAAAATCCCGGGAATAACCCCAAGTCGCATTCCCATGGACGTCAGAGGCATTCATCTTACCCAGCTTCAGGTGCTTTTAAGGAAGAGGACAGTCCTACCTCCATAGCCAGTGGGCACTCAGACATTCCCAGGGTGTGATTCCTGAGGGCTGCTCCAGGGATGATCCACACCTTGAGATCTGCTTCTTCCCCAAGCACAGGACTCTCACCTCCTATGGGACAGTGATACAGCATGAATTTCGTGCCCATCCCTCCACAAAGTACGGCATTATTCATAAATAAACAAATATTGCCCTGTGTATCCTGCACCTGGAGGAGGGGATTTGGGCTGTGCTGAAGCTTTCCCCATCTGCACCAGGGAGATAATGGCACCTCCCTGTCCCCAGGCTCTAGGAGAACAGGGCCCCACAGAGGACAGAGGAATCAGGAGCTATCGCAGCTCACTGAGAGATAAGGGGATACAAAGAGATGGCATTTCAGCTGCAAATCCCTGGCCCGGTGGGCAGAGCCAACTGTGAGAGGTGCAAGCTGCCTCAGATCAGGGAATCCCGGCTCTGAGCCCTTCACAGGCGTTTGTTCCTCTGCTGTAATGTAACAAACCCCGTTTGTTCCTCTGCTGTAATGTCCCCACAGGTAACAACCCCACAGCATGAGGGGACAGCTCTGACAACGAGGTTGGCTGTCCCAACAGGCACGAGGAGCCTGACATTTACTGTGTATTGTAAATATATTGACCCTCTCAACAGCATCCAAATGTTCCTGCTCCTGACTCCAGCAAAGCAAACAGGAAAGCAGCCGCAGTTTTTTACCTGGAGCTGCCAGGGCGTGAGGTATTTCCCAGTGGATCACAGCAACCTCCAGCAGCAGGGACCTGCCTGGGCAGGATAAAGCTCAGTGTCAGCAGCTCTGATCCTAATTTCACTCCCAGGCCTCATGTACATGAGTAAAGAGTGAAAAGAGGTCTCAGTATTGGGATTCTTCCCTTGCAGAAGCAAGGCTGGAACACAGAGGAATTATTACAGGTCTCGATGGTGCTGCAGATATGGGGAGAGGAAAGCCCGGGAGGAGATGGGAGGTAGGAGATAGATGAGACAAGCAGCCCTGTGCAGAGCTGATGGATAGAGAGGGAGTGTGGCTGCCTTCCCTAACTCACTCTTTTAAATATTGATCTGGAAGCATTCTTGGGTCCATATCAGTGAGCTCTGATTTACACTCCTGGCTCTGGCTGCCTGTGCTCTTTTCCCAGGGGAAAATCAAAGGCCTTGGACCTACAAATGCCCATTTTCCACTTGGCCAGAGACGTGTGGAGACCCATGGACCTGCCACAGCTCCACCTGCAGCCTTGCCCTGGAGGGATGTCCCTTGAATGGGCTGTGATTAACTTATCTCAACCCTCCTTGAAGGATGCTTCTTAGGTTGGCACACCTTTCTTATCATGGTGAGTTATCCCCCTACCCTCCCCAAAAAGCTTCTGTTATCCCACCATGCCCTAGTGCCCATGTTAATCCTTTGTAACCCATTGGTCTTTCCTCCTTGGTACCACCCTTGCTTTCCCCCATAAAAACCCCAGTATTCCCCCCAGTTCTGGAGGGAGCTGTCGTCCCTAGCTCCCTTTGCAGAGCTGCTGGATAATAAAGGAATCTCTGTGGAGTCTCCATATGACGCTCCTGTCTCTGTCCCTGAGTCAGCCTGGGATGGCCTCGCAAGCAGAGCTGGAATCACTGAGCTGAGCTCACTGATCAGAGCTGATCACTTGTGGCCATGGCCACCGCTTGCTGAGGTTCCTCTGGCAGCGAGGAGACCGGCCAGAGACCCCCTGGAAGGCAGCTCCTTGCGGGACCCTCTCTCTGGGAAGGTTGGCATCCCAGGTCTGGAGCATCGGATCTCGAGCTGTGCTGAGGGCAAGCCCCTGCCTCCAGCTGTGCACAGATGTGCAGGGGCTTTCCCTGCAGAGTGTGGGATTGTGCCTGGCACAGCAGTGGGGACAGGCACAGAGCACTCCTGAGACCCTGCAGGAACATCCCAAAGGTTTTCCTCGCCCGCTGTCCTTTGATGTGTCTCTGGTTCAATCCAAGCAATGCTGTTTAATGTCCCCAGTGTGCCACCTCTGTGAGCCTCTTTGAACTCGAGGAATTGCGTTTTTCTCACGATTTCCAAGCCAGGTTTAATGGCTGCAAGAAGCAGCCCAGCCATGGCACTCCAGGCACGAGGCGCCCTGTCTGAGGGGCTGTCAGGGAGCAGTAAAAGCACACATGGCACAGACAGATCACAAGTCACCTGTGCTGTAAATAAATGTGCCTACTGCTCTCAGCACTGCCTTCTCCTCACCGTGCTCCAAGTGCTGCCCTGAACTGAAATGCTTTCACATCTGCAGGGAGGGGATGGGGAGAACAAAACTGTTCCCTGAAGATAAAGAGTGCAATCGTCTATTTTATTTTCCACTTTCCACATCAATGATGAGAAGTTCTCCTCCAGGGACAGCAGCAACATGCTCCACTCTACCCCTCCCCAGTCAGCATCACAAAACCCCTGGACGTGGAGAGACGAAGCTCCAGGAAGATCAGAGCCAAGGCAGGAGGGGAAGCAGGGTCAAGGCAGAGCCCGAGGCCATGGACAGGAGTTACACCAAGGTCAGCCCTTGAAGTTGTGTCTACAAAAGCAAACAGAGGCAGAGCAGGTCTGTTAAGAACCCCCAAAAGGAAAAGAAGAAAAAAAAAAAAAACAAACACAGGGAAAAGAAAAGAAGATGGCACAAAAATCCAGGCAGAAGCTGTCACACAAGAGAAAGCTTCTTTTTAAGCCAAAGATAAATAATATATAAATAAGGCTTTCTGCTGCTTGCAGATACTAGAGTTGATCAGAAGCTCAAATACCTCAAGGAAATCAGCTTTGTTCACTTGATTTCTTCCTCTGACTGCTCCTTTTATCCCTGTTTTCCCTTTTTATACCAGCTCTCAGTGTGCTGTGACACTGCCCTTGTGAACAAAAAGCTCCCCCTCCAGCTGGGCCAGCACTGACTCAGCTGTTGCTCAGATTTCTTGTAAGCCACAGTTTAGGAGACAAAATCTTCAATTTGCCTTCAATTCTGGGATCACAAGAGGTCAGGGAGCAGGGTGAGGGTGTGACAGGGTGAGGGTGCACCAAGGTCCTTCAGGGATTCTGTCACCTCCAGGGACCAAGGTCCTTCTCTACAGATGGGGATCGATCCCCCTGGAGCTGCTGCAGGGCTGGAGCCCCTCTGGAGCCAGGCTGGGAGAGCTCAGAGCCCCTGGCAGGGCCTGAAGGGGCTCCAGGAGAGCTGCAGAGGGACTGGGGACAAGGGCAAAACTGGTACCTGCCTCTATTTTCCTGCAAGAGTCACTTTAGTCTTCACAGCCTCCCCTGGGTCTCCTTTTGCCCCCCAGCTGCTGTTTTTTTAGCAGGATGGGGCTCAAAGCTCGTGACACACCATGAACAGCCTCGTGCTAAATGCCGGGAAATTCTGCAGCAAAAGCAGGCAATCACTCTGGGCAGCTTAATCTTTGACTGCTTAAATTAAGATCTTTTACAAGGGCTTTATTTTCAAGGAAAGAGTGATCAGCTTGTCCTGAAAATGAGATTCTTTTAAAGTGTTTCATCTGCATTACCCACGTTTGACAAGTTTGACGTGATGGAAGCCCTGGTGGAGGATGTACTTAGAGGGCTTGGTGTAAATTCCGGGCAGGGAGTGGATCTGTGTTCTCAGGGAACGGATCTGCAGCCTACTCCAAGGCAGTTACTGCCAATGCCCCACCTCTGCTGCTTCCCACAAGCAAATAAATCCTGAATTTGTTGCTACATTCCCATCCCTGTGTTTTTCTTTGCAATTAAGTGCTGCTTTATTTCATGGCTGTAAAATACATCATCCCAAAGCAGGAGTGAGGGTTTCACTGACACCCCCAGCCAGCCCAGGAGCTGTCACACCAGTCAGACCAGTAAGGCATCCCCTGTGGCTCATTAACCATGGAAGCAGTGGCTCCCCATTCTACCCAGGGCAGGGGAAATTGGATATCTTCGTATTCAGTAAGGGAATGACAAAAATAATAACGGTGCCCTTGGTGAATAACAATGATGGACACCCCCAAAGAGCCCACTGGGAGACACCAGCCAGGAGGGAAATGCAAGGAACACACATTTTACATATTCCAATTTGTTCTGCCCTTTTCCTCTGCTTAATAAGGGAGAGAAAGCGCTGGGTGTGTGGAATGGGAAAGAGAAATCAGGTGGTAACAGGGCCTTTCCCAGTGGGCACACTGTGCTGGGTGGAGCTCCCCTGTCCCAGCAGGAATGGCAGTGCCTGTCACCAGGTGTGAAACCCAAGGAATGAACAGTGGGGGTTCCACCATCTTTCAGGCAGTTGGCTCCCATTTAAATAAAGACAATCTTAATTTTTAGCTTGATTTGGGCTGGACTTCCTTGTATTTAATTCTAGCACAGAGATGCAGGACCTGGGCTCAGAGTAACCTGGTCTAGAGGGAGTTCCCTGCCCATGGCAGGGTTGGAATGAGATGGGATTTAAGGTCCCTTCAACCCAAATCATTCCATGCTTCTCTGACCTTGTTGGGCTGAGCTTAAGCACAGGGACATTGATCCCTCAAGAGGAGAGCTGGGACTGCTCCTAAACAATCACAGCCAGGCCCCTCTCTGCACCCTGGATCTATAAATGATCCGTGTCCTTTTTCTTTCTTCTCCTTTCTTGCTCTTTTCCTCCTGAGCTCAGTAACAGCTGTGACAACAAGCTCAGACTGTTGGTAACATTAATTACACCTGGATGGGGGACAGAGCTCCTTTGTCACACAGCATTTGGCACAAATCCTGCCACTCCAGACCTCAAAGTGTCCTCAGGAAAGACTGATCCAGGGGAGAATGGAAAAGGACGGAGGAGAAGAGAGGTGGAGGTGGAGATAGAAGGAGGAGGAAGGAACGAGTCAAGAAGCCCAAATTTTGTGCTTTTTCCAGCCCACCATATTCTCCCCATCCCACCATTCTCCCAGTCCTACATTCTCCCCATCTCACCACATTCTCCCAGCCCACCATGCAGCCGAGTTATTGCCATGCTCCCACCCCAGGTGGGGTGCACCCCTCCCAACTCGCTCCTGGCCTCCAGGAAGCCCATCCAGGTGGGGAGAGCCCAGCCCTGCCCCAGGCAGGGTGAGGGCCATGAGGAACCTTGCCCTGTGCAGAAGTGGAGAATTGCAGAGGATCATTCTGGGCTGGAGAGGATCGTGGTGGGAGCCCACCCCTTCAGCCTGGGGGAGCAGCACCAGCTCTCCTCCATGAGGCATTAATGCAAAGAACATTTATCCTCAAAGCATCAGCCACACGTGGGGACAGCTCTGTGCACACAAACGTCACTGTCCATTTCCCTCCTGACTGTGCTGGGCTGGAGCTGCCAGCCCCAGGAGCACTGGGAACACAGGGCAGGAAGGAAAAAAAAGGGAAAACACAGCTGGGAGAGACAGACAGGACTGGAGCACAAGGGCAGAGTCACCAAAGCAGCATGAGGGGTTTGGGCCATGTCCTTGACCCGTGGCATCTGTGTTTAAGCAAAAGCCAGCAATGGAGCAGTCACCCTGCAGGACTGAAGGGAATTTTAAATGCAGCAATCAGAGATATCCACAAGCTCTGCTTTTCCATACAGTTTTCCGAATTTGGCCCGTTTCTTGCTGTGGGCTGTGCAGCACCTGTGGCTGACAGCTCTTAATAGCAGCCTTCTCATGCCCCCATTGGGATCTTGGGATGCAGCAGTGGGAACGTCCCATGCACCTGCAGTGCTGCTGGAGATGGTTGGAATACAGCTCCATGTGAACTCACAGCAACTGGAAAACATCCCTCCCATCCCCTGCCACTCAAAACAAGGCTTAAATACCTTATTTGCAAATACAAAGAACAGGAAGGAAAAACTCCCAGCTGGAGGGAAGCAGCTACTGGATAAGAGAAGATGTGTGTCCATTCTGACAATTCCTGCAGGGAAACAATTGTTTTAATGAAATAAATCAGAGAAATACAGAATGGTCTGGCTTGAAAAAGCTCTTTGCAGAGCCACAGAGCCTCCTCACAAATCCAGCTGTTTTTTTGCAAGTCCCTTCCTGCAGGAAACACTTCAGACCTCCAGCACCTCTCCCTTGGTCACATCCTGCCCTGGGCTGGGGGCAAGGTTTGACACCAGTAGAAAATGTGGATCCCATTTCCTCAGCGTGCTGGAGAGGGAGGCAGGGATGAGGGAATCGTGCCTGGTGGCCCAGGGAGGAGCTGGTGGGAAGACAGCAGTTTTCACACAAACCCGCAGGGGGTTCATTTGCCTCCGCTGAAATCCAGTGTGTAATTAACTGATCTTTGATAACATTTGCCTTGTCAGGATAGAATTCAGATTTTATCTTGTCTGACAGCAGCATTTATGGTGTTAATGCTGAGAAAGAAAGGGAGACGCTGTAATTGTGGAAACCCTATTTAATTTGAGGATTCTGTTATCTTGTCACCGGGGCTGAGATTTCACTAATAGATTCTGACTCTGGCAAAATTATATGCTCAAATAGATGGGTTTTTAACAGACAAGATCCCATTGATATTTCTGTGAAGATAGAGTGGCTGCACTGAGTGCTTAGAGATGTGGTTTTGCTTTGGAAAATCGTGGGAGCAAAAGGGTCAGAGCAGAGCTGGATCATCCCAGAGATGAGAGCAGAGGGTCTTCGAAGCTGGCAGGACACAGAACTCCTGGTGAAGTCTCCAAGGCACCAGCTGTGACTGGGTCATCCCAGAGTCCCCACCCTGGTGTGACCCAAGCAGGAAGGACAGGCCTTGGTGTGCTCCAGGCTGGGTCTATAAACAAAGGTGTTTCCCTGGAAGGAAAAATACCCACAGAATTTTCAATACCCTTCCCAGCTAATGGGCAATCAATTATTTCTATTTATGGCAAAATCATAAACTCCAGCTCCAGGAACCCATTGCATCTCCATCAAGATTACTGATTATCTTGCAGCTTGCTAACAACTGTTCCTGGGAGATCCCCTCCCTTCAGCCCAGCCTGATTCCAGCACAAATCCTGCAGAAACCCATCACCCATTCATGTGGGGTGTGCATGTGAATGTGCAGGGCTTTGGAAGGCCCTGCTTGCACTTGAAAATATTTGCCTGGAAACCGAAGTGGTGATAAAGCTGCCTGTGCCCGCTATCAGGCAGGAGCATGGAGCAGGTGTCTGCTCCACAGCACAGGAACACTCGGCTCCAATAGCGTAATCCAGCCATGCTGCATTTACCCAACATTATCTGCCTCGTTTCCCCCTCCCCTTCCTCTGTGTAAGATAAGAGCAACACTAAAAAAAAAAAAAAATCACAAATAGCCTTGTTAGTAGATACTGGAGGGGTTTTATCACTTTTATTTATTTATTTATTTATTTATTTATAGCTGATTAATTCTTATCGGTGATGCCAGCTGTCAGCAAGACAAATGTGACACCCCATTAACACCTGATTCCCTGGGAACGCTGCACGGATGAGCGATGTTGTTTTGGTCAGGCACCCGCTGGGTTTGGCCCAGGGCCCTGAGGTCCCGGGTATCTTCC
>VXBI01008019.1:933852-1034244 GCA_013397375.1 Toxostoma redivivum | reverse complement strand
GCGTCACTTCCGGGTGACGTAGGTTAGTAACGGGGGATAGGCAACTTCCACAACGAGAAGTAACTTCCCGTAACAACCCGAGATCTTCCGATCGCTTTCCCTAACTACCCACATTATATAAGGCACAAAGGGACTGTTTATAGTTTAAAAATAGTTTAAAATAATAATAAATATAGTTTAAATAATAAATATAGTTTAAAAATAATTATGAGCCATGATCGGTAAAAATTGCATGAAACTCAAAGAGCAGAAAATGTTTCTCAGATTTTTCAGAAGTATTAAGTGAATGTTTTCAAAAAGATACTGAAATCAAAACATTTGTTGCAAGCTTCTTTAAAGAGATTTTTAAATAGTTTGAAATATTTCCGATTTTTCAAAAGTCAAAAAGTTTTTCATCCAAAGTATTTTGCATCTCAGTGAAGAAAGACAAATGTTTCCATCTCAGTGATGGGAATACCTATTTCATCCATCCATCCATACTCACAACCATCCAACACATAATATATAATTTGCTAATAAAATAGAGTAGGCACCAGTTTTTTAATTGTTTCTTAAGTTCATTTTAGACACTCTTCTACAACTACTTATTGTTCAGGTGTAGTTCAGCTGTGTAATGATTAATGAAGAGTCATGAACTGTTTATGGAGCCACCACTGACTGATCTCACTGTCCTTTCCCTTTAAGTCTGTACTCTTCTTTTGGGTGACTGCCAAAGAAGGATCTCTGTTTCCTTTTTAAGTGGTCCATACATCTGGAGCTCTTCATAAGTAATAAGTGGAAGAAATCTTCAACATGAACTGCTGGCACAGATAATGGAGAGGGGATTAATTTGAGGTGAAGTCATTAATTTTAGGAGAACATACTTGGATTCTGGAAGAGATCACCAACAGAGAAATGTAATATTTTACTAACTTTCAAAATGTGGTTGGAGTGAATTTGGGGCTTTTTATTCTTCTCCCCTCCGTCCCCCCTGCCAATAATCTCAAGGATAATTAGGCAATTTCTGTGTACTTGTGTAATGTTTAAATTATTTTTAATATCTTATCAGAAATGCAGAATTCTCCCTTCCAATGAAGAATTCAAACAGGAGCGGAGCAATAAGACAGCAGATTTGTGCAGAGCACTTGGGGCAGTGTTTGGGCTGGGATCTTGGCTGTCTGACTGCTCCAGTTCTGGTTCATAACACTGCAGCTGTAGAGTTTTATTGAATGCGAAATTTATATTAATATTCTGTGATTGAGGTACTTGGCTTGCAGGGCTGGCAAGCCCGTTCCCATGTAACTAGTGAGCTTCTGGAGCTTAGGAGCTAATTTGGCAGGACAAGTAAGAAGCTTATTCCATCAGAGCTGGTTGGCCTGAAACTACTGATTTTACCATTGGATATTCTATTTTTCTGGCATTACTAACTGTATATTTAGTTAGTATGTAAGCTTTAGGTAGTATGCTCACATTGATTGCAAAATTCTGGACATTCTGATTCCTCTAGTATTCAGTTTTAAATAGGATAGAGTAGTATAATTGTACATAACTGAAGTTTCCTAGGACAATGTTGAAAATTACTTTGTTCTGAAACCTGCTGTGCTTATGCCAGAGTCTTGATCCTGCAGTGACTGAAGTTCCAGTCTAGTCACAAGTTCATTCGTTGTTGAAATTGGTGTTTAGAAACTCTTGAGACCATGAAGCAATTTAAAATCAGGGATTACAGGCACTAGAGAGGGCAGCGTGTAGCATATAATACAGAACATTGTACATCTCTTGCTACAAATGCTGTCTCATTATTTTAGAAAGTTCAGGTTTATTTGGATGTGGATTTTCAGTTCACGTTCTTTCAAGGAGCCCTATGACCCTTTGTAAGCATAGTCTCTAACAATATTTTAAGATTTGTCTGTTTCTTTGAAAAATTGATCCAGTGAAGAAACAAGTTTGTTGATGTGTTTTGGCTGAACTGGAAGGATGTTTCTGGGTGTCTGGATAGGAAGTAGTAAATTTGGTTTGTTTTTTTTCCAAATAATCAAGACTAATGTACTGTAGTTTTGGTTTTAAGCAATGGTCAAATATAATAGGACTCACAGATTTAATACAAGAACCATAGGACAAACACCAAGCACCAAGAATGTAAAAACAGTCTAAAAGCCCTTTTTTTAATTAAAATTATGTATTAGGGCACAGGTGAAAATGAAAATTATTTGCATCATTGATGTGTGTGGAAATAGCAAATGCAATTATGTGTATTCCGGCAGAATTATATGGAGAAAAAGCATTTAGAAAATAGTTTTTGAAATATGAATCCTAAAGTAAGGATAGACCTTAGTTTTTACTTTCTAGCCTGGGAATTTAGTAGGCTTGGTAATACATCTTTCCATAAATATTGAAAGAAAAAAATAAAAGTAGTAAGTAACAGAACAGATAAAGGGTTTTGTGTGTAAACCCTTTAATACTATTATATGAGTATGCGATTATAGCCTTCGGCTTCTTTCAGTACAAATTATGGTAATTATGATATAGTTAATTTTTACATTCATATTCTTACCACCCAGAACAGGCAGGAGGTGCGTACACAGGAAGCATATTTTGTCATGTGCATGTTTCCAGCTCCCGTTCCTAATTGTATTATGTTCAGAGCATTCTGCAAGCCTGCAGGTTTTTATATGTGGTGCTTCCATATCAACCCTAGTTACACATGGGATTTAAGTGGTAGATCCCTAGAAGCTTCACCTGGCCTTTCTTTCTGCAGCATGAGACTGCTGAAATTTTTTAAAGAAATTTTTAGCATATTTCTCAGTACATCTGTCTACAAATGAACAGGAGAATTCATTCCAGTCAGTAAAGTGTGAAAAACATCCCTGCTAACCATATCATGTAGATCAGTGAAAACTTGATTACAGGGAAATACATTTATTCCAAATAGTCCCTCTGAATTCATAATTGCAAACCAGGACTAGAGCATCAGAGACAACAGCAAACCCTCTGGTGTATTTGCTTCCAGCATAATACACAATTCTCAATCTATTTCTAGTTGGAAAATAAAATCAGTGTGTGAATTTCTTGTCACAAAACTGAATCTGAATGTGTAAGAGCCTTGTAAAAACCCAGTTTGGGGATTAACTTGTGTTTGTTGTTGCTTTGGGTGCTAGATTCGTGCAGCAAAATTTTCTTGGCTTGGTCCTTATGGTTCTGCAGAAATCCAGCTTCTCTCTATCTCTTCTTTCCTTTCTTTCCTCCTGGGGTTGTTGATGAGACCTGGTCTTTTTTGGTCTTTCCCTAGTGAAGCTTATGAGCTTCCAAACAGTTCTCTGAGCTTTATTGGTCTTCTGATAGATTCAGAATGAAACAAGTTTAATCAAATGCCAGGTTTCATTGATTGTGCTGTGCAAAAGTCTTGTACATGAGTAACACAGATACTGGAAAAAAGCATTTGGAGAGGTGTGAGTCAGTCATCTCATAATTTATGAACCATTTGACAGAATAATTCCTTTGATCATTTGATAAGCTGACTTTCAAAGCTCTGCTCAATTACTTACTGAATTTGTGTAATACCAAATATTCATGTTGTTTTATCAGTAAAACAGTTTTTTATGGATAACACATGTCTGTGAGAGAAGAATGCCTCTGAGAAGAATTCCTAGGCTATATAGGTGGAGGTTTAGGTGCTCATTGAGACCAGGCCATCAGCTGACTTGGGGAATGCCTTAGGCTGCAACCCTGTGTCTCTGTTTTCATGCTGCTTAGTGAAAAACAGAGGAGAGTATTGGAGGTTTTGCTGTTTCTTTTTCTTTTTTTTCTACTGCTACCTTCCTTCAAGGGACTTTTGGACATGTGCTCCATTAATCATTAGCTGTTAGTGACAATCTCACTGCCTTCCAAGGGGTTTGTGAAGAACAGCTTGTTCTTATTGGGTTTGTCATGAATGTGCTGCTAGATTAAGTAGGTCTTTCAAGTTGAATCCTTTCATACCCGTTGATACAGTGACCCAGCTCAAACTCTAGTTTTTGTGAAAATATTCTGGTTAATTTTGGACAAATAGCATAGAGAGTAACAGAAATTGTCGGGCTGCAGCTATACTGCCTGTTGTGTTTTTTTCTTAAATATTTAAGTGGTATTACTGACACAACTGCACATGTGAAACTGTTTGCTAAACCTTATTTACTCTCTAATCTTGAGAATTATACCATGTCTCTCTTGTGCTTCATGAGGCAGCTTTTGAGTAGGATATTTCAGGTTTTTCCTCTCTTTGGAACCACCAGGAGAATGAACAAAGAAATACGGACAGCAGACTTTGCAGTACAGTAGGAATATTAGCTGTTTATTTTGGCATTGCCATATTCATCGTAGGGGTGATTCATTATCTAAATGGGATTGAGATACAGGGGACTCTTACCTGATGTAATCTGCAACGAAGGAGAGCTTCTGAAAAATTTCCTCCTCCATATCTAGTAACAATTGTTACGCATTTTAATATTCATTTATGGCTTATAGTTTCTCTAGCTACTCTAGAGGAGGAAAAGAGCAGAAGTGCTATGCTGAGCCTTGTGCTCCCAAACAAGGAGGGGCATGTTTGCCAATGACACCAGTATGACCCAGGAATGTGTGCTTGTAGCCTGGAAAGCCAACTGCATCCCAGGCTGCATCTAGAGCACTGTGGGCAATAGGTAGACATGTGGGAGAGAGTCCAAAGGAAGGCTGGAAAGATGCTCAGATGAAGACAGACTGAGGGAGCTGCCTAGGAAAAAGATGCTGAGGAGACCTTAGGCACCTTCCAGTACCTAAAAGGGCTCCAAGAGAGCTGGAGAGGGATTTCTTACGAGGGCATGGAGTGACAGGACAAGGGAGAATGGCTTTAAATTGACAAAGGTAGGTTTAGGTTAGATCCTAGGAAGAAATTCTTCCCTATGAGGTTGGTGAGGCACTGGCACAGATTGCCTAGGGAAGCTGTGGCTGCATCATCCCCAGAAGTCTTCAAGGCCAGGCTGTACAGGGCTTGGAGCAACCTTGTCTAATGGAAGGCATCCTTCCCATGGCAGGGATGTTGGAACAAGATGGGCTTTAAGGTCCTTCCCAACCCAAACCATTCCATAATTCTAAAACCAACCTTAAGGTTAGCATTTTTGCAATCTAAAGGAGGCATTTTTTGTTTAAGGGGGTTTTTTAAGTATTAGCTTATCATGTTCCTGCTAATAATCTTTCAGACTCAGTATGGTGAAAATCATACCGTGTTTCTCAGTTAAAAATGAGTTGACTTTATAAGAAAGGAAGAAAACAAATTTCTCTGACCTGTGCACCTGGTAGTACAGTTACTAAATATGTTTCTAAAGGTCTTGTTTTCTATTCACAGTGAGATCTTCCTGTAAAGCTCTCTTCACTGCTGAAATGTAGATATATTTTTTTAAAAAGTAGAAGGGTCTTTTACTATCTGTCTCTGCAACACAACATACAGAAAAGAGAATTGTTGTTCTCTTACAAAGGAGAATTGTTGATCCCTTTAGAGAGAGCCTAAAGCAAGAAAGCCCAAGCCAAAAAAATTATTAGACGTGCTTGCATGACAAAAATCAATAAAATACAATATCTTGTGGTTTAATATGAAATTAAACACGGAGAAGTGGCTTTCAGGAAAAATATTGAACTGCAGGTATAGAATTGAAGATGTCAAGAGAAGACTGAAAGCAGAGGATGTTGTCCAGTTTACTGTAGGACATATTTCAGAACCAAAGCTGGTTGGATATATATAGTGTTGGAGGGTAAGCTGTCTGGCCATGTCTGAAAACCAAAATTCAATATGAGAACATTAGTGATGTGAGTGAGACTGAGATAAAAAGCACCCTTCTCACGGGTGCCAAACTTTGGGATACATTATTAAAACATTTGATTAAATCATGGTTATCTAGAATTGGTTAAAATGCTGTGAGTAACAAAAAGAATTAAAGGTATAGTTTTATTTGGCTAATTTCTTCTCTATTGAATTTATTATTTTCTGCTATACTTAACTGTTGGTACTGCTGGGTATTAATGATGCTTTGATATTTTGTTGTGCACTACTGTCAGCAATGCAGGTACTCTGAAGCTGTTTGAGTGTATACTCTATATTTTCCCAGGAAATTTTAATTTTTTTTTTAAACTGCTTCTGATCACTGCATGTCCTAGTCTTGTTATGTCCTCTTTGGAAAAAAAAATGAAACAGAGCTTTAGCAGTATTTTAAATCCTTAAATTACTCACTGTATATTCAAATCTAACTCAAATTTTATTTTTAAATCAGGGAATAAATAAGGAGACCTTTACTTTTAAGTACTGTTTTTTGATAGTACCAGTAATGTAAAGTAATTGCAAACTAATGTATTACAGGGTTTTATTTAAATGGGTAGAGTAGCATAATTTCCATTCTGATTGTATCTGAAGGCTCATAAGTGCTGTAACTCATTGTAAAGTTGCTTTAAAAAAATAATGTTTTTTTAGCTTTCCTTTGTTTTCCTGGGTTACTAAAACTTGTGTAGGTGGAGTAACATGACTCTTAGACTCAGTGAAGCAGTGTTTGTTGGGCAAAAACTTTGTTCTAGATGTTACATCTGATAGATGGGAATTCTGAAATTAATGACATGTAATCTACCCCCAAATTCTTACAATTGTAAAACATGTTCCTGTTTTCTCCCCTGCCCTAAGTAATGATGTTGGCTTTTTCATAAGTGTGTCTTTGAGATTTCCATGTCTGCAGATCTTGCTTATGAAGCATTTAGCTTTAAGTGCTTGATCAAGAAATTTTATTATCAGTAGAAACAAATATCTATTTTTACCCACCATCCTGACTCTTAAGAGCAGTTCTAAATATGGTATTGCTTGTGAAACTGATAGTAACAGTGGTCTTTCTGTATCCAGAGTTGCTTTTCTGCCCTGCACACTCAAAATCCTTTGCCAAGCAAGCTCCTGAAAATATATCCATTAAGTTCATTACATTTATTTAGTTACCTGTCATTTTAAGCTTTACCTAGTGGCAACACCAGTAGTGGAAGGAAAATTTGTATGAGCGTGCTGGTTTGAAAGCTAACCAGTTGGAGATCTCAAGTCAGAACTACAATTTAATAGGAAAATTAAAAGAAAATGCAGTAGTACAAAAACACTGACAGAATCAGAATATTACCTGACACCCCGTTAGGGTGTTGGTAGCAGTCCCATTAAATGGTGGCTGCAGTCTTCCTGGAGTGACAGATGTGGTTCTGTTGAAGCAGTGATCCTGTAGAAGGGGGTCATTTCCTCTGAAGATCCAGTGATGATGTAGAAGGGTCTGGTGTTCCTCTGGGATCCAGTGGAAAGAGGTTGCCTTGGTGTTCCAAATCTCAGTTTTTATCTAGGTAGGAAAGGCTTGGCTCCTCCCCCTGGCTGGAGCATCTCACAGTGGGATAATGCAATTTTATCAGTCATTCAGTGGGACCCAATGGCCCATTAACAGAAGATACTTCCTGGGGGGGGGGTGGGNCATTAAATGGTGGCTGCAGTCTTCCTGGAGTGACAGATGTGGTTCTGTTGAAGCAGTGATCCTGTAGAAGGGTGTCATTTCCTCTGAAGATCCAGTGATGATGTAGAAGGGTCTGGTGTTCCTCTGGGATCCAGTGGAAAGAGGTTGCCTTGGTGTTCCAAATCTCAGTTTTTATCTAGGTAGGAAAGGCTTGGCTCCTCCCCCTGGCTGGAGCATCTCACAGTGGGATAATGCAATTTTATCAGTCATTCAGTGGGACCCAATGGCCCATTAACAGAAGATACTTCCTGGGGGGAGGATGGGTTGTGGAAGAGATAAAGAGCACTGCCCCACCTGGTTTTACCAGATGGTAATAGAATACATACTTATGGTTACATCTTGCAATGCCACCTAAGACAATGAGGCTTACAGCGAGTTTTTAAGTCTGTGATAAAGCAGCTAGTTCTAGTGTCCATATGACTAAACACAAATGAAAATGAATGTATAGTCTGTGTGATTATCAATCACTCTTCTGTTGGAGGGAGGACTAAGCAATTCCTTTTAAACTTCCCATTTGCGTGCCTGCACTGCTTTTCTCTGATTTTATCACTTGAAATGATACAGAAAGCTGTCTAACTTCTCCTTGTAATCAGTCCAGTTTGTTGTGAGAGTTAGCACTTTATATCTTCTAACAAATCACACTTGAAGGCATACTGCATGTTTGTTTGCAGGTGTATTTCTCTGTGACATCTGTTCTTTAAGACCCTGAGATCTGCCATTAATTTTGAGCAGTCAGAAAGGCATCCATCTAGTCAGCAGTACAAATCATTACTGCTTGTTGATGAGTTTTCATTATTAACATTTCTCAAAGGCAAGGGTGACTGAAATTTATGGCATCAGTCAGCCACATGAGATGGGGATGTGTCATAAATGCTGCCGGATGTCATTGAGATGAGTTCATGTGCAACAAGCAAATCTTCTTAGGGAGAGCTGTAAAAACTGCTGTGGCAATCCCCTTCTCTGAGCCTGTTTCTGTTGCATAAATCAAATGGTATTGTGACTTCTCAGTGTGGAGTCAAAGTGGCCCGATAGGCACAGCAGCATCAGCTGGAATGTGATGCAGAGTTGGGACAAGGCTGTATGCAGCCATGGTAGGGGTTGATGCATGGCCCACCTTGTGCTGTTGCAGGTATGGCCTTGATCTTGCTGGGAATCACAGCAGGAACATAATGAATCAAATCCCAAATAATTTTTGAAAGAAAAATAAACCCTACAGAGATCTCCAGAAAATAACTTTATAACCTTTTTGAGAAGTGGGGTTTGAGTCATACCTTTATAAAGATTGATTAATGTGTTGAACTTGGAAGACACAATCTCACAAAACCAGGAAATGTTACTATTTATTTAAAGAACTAACCAAGACCTGAGACTACATGAAGAAAGATTAATGTTTAGTTGACAAAATCATGACCTAAGAGCATAGAGGGTAGGTATTAAACTTGTCCATTTAATCTCTAGGTCGGCACATACCCTTGTCTTAGATGATGGTCTGTCATGCCATGCTGGTATTTTTCCCCTAGAGACTTCTCTCTTGGGGCAAGGGATAGACGAACAAGGGAGCAAAATCAAGGTTGCAAAGACATAATATGTTAGGAATTTTTCATGCCTTTTTTCCAAACACATCTACAACTCAAATTTAATTGTTTTGATTTGGTTTTGACTGGTTTACCTCTAAGGTAGTTATATCCTTTGGTTGATGTATGCTGCTTCCATACTATCTTATTCTGCCTTTTTACAGCCTGCACATGAAACTTAAAACTATTTTCTTTGCCATTTGGCCCAATTTTTGTCTGTTTCTCCTTCATTGGTAATCCTAAGAGCTATACAGGTATTGGTTTTTATTTAGAAAGATGGCCTGGCTATATTAGCTTCCAATTTTTATAAAATATTAAAATCTCCAAATTGCATAATATTGTAGAAATATGCAAGGTTTGCATGAACTTTGTTACACCCTATTGCTCATTTTCATAGGTATTCTGTATTTAAATGTTATTGTACTGCTTGGACCAAACAATAAAGTAATTTGTCAAATACTATATAGACTCTTGTTTATGGCTCTAATTTGGTATGCTAGTCTTCTGAATAGTCTAGAATTGCTTTAAGGAAAATAATCCTATAGTGCAAGGTAATTTCTTTGGCTGCAGTTAATTAGATTTTTCTCAGTAGCAGGAGGCAAACTAAATGGAGTTAAAATTACATTGATAAACCACAGCCTCCACATCTCACCATAGCTCCAAAACTGCAGATTAAGTCTAGGTCATCTTTCTGCTTTAAAGGAGAAACATGGATATGAGAGCTCTCAAACCATTTTGATAATTACAAATGATTGTTTGATGGGCAGGTAGGCATGATTCAGAGTGAGAAATCTTTGATATCTAATCCTATTTGGTCATTTTGCATCATCATAGGGAGCTTTCAGGGTAGTTCAGAGGAGAATTTATCTTTTTGTGTTCTCTCTCTTAAGCGGGACGGAGAGAGTTGAAATGTTCTTTGGAGAAACAGTTGTGCCTGTCGGAGGAAGGTAACTGGCAAAAGATTTGGAAGTTCAAAGAGAAGTACCCAGAACTAAAGACAACAGAGCTGAGAGAGCTTGTGGGTCCTGAGGAGATGCTCATTTATTGGTGAATACCAGTTATGAGGGTTAGTCACAGCATCCTGACTTGCAACAGAGCTGCATATATTTATGGGAGGAGATGTAAGTGCTTGTGCTTCTTGGTACTTGATATACATATCTATCTATCTATATATATATATACACATAGATATATAGATATGTAGGTACCGCTATAGATATGTATATATGCATGGTGTTCCAGTGAGATAAGTAGGAAAAAGCAAGGAATTGTAACTAGTCTAAGTAAAGTAGAGAAGTTGCCAAATTGCCTGCTTCTCAGGTTAACCTTAGGAAGGTCTCCAGTGCATTCTGACCTCAATGGAGTGTATGCTGTAGGGAATAAAACAGACCTGGCTCACTGGGCTGCTGGCATTAGGGGCCAAGCAAAAAGCAACATGTAAACCAGGAGTTGCCCCTGCCAGCCAGAAATTAAAAGGTAAAACCAGTTCTGTGGTTAGGTAAACCTTTGGCATGGAGCAAAAAGGATGGATAGCAGAAAGAAAAGAATGTTCTTATATATGTGAGGCAAAAAGCTTCTTTGAAGAGAAAAGGCTGTGCTGTGAAGGGACTAGAAACCAAATTGTGGCATAAATTGTGTACAGAAAATACCAGGAGGCAAAAACCACCAAAAAAACCCAAACCCCGAAACTCTAGAATGTTGCTGCAATCTCTTGCATTTGTCAGAAAGGAAGTATTTGCCAACCAATTCATTTAAGATTTTTCAGAGTAGACTTACCCAAGAAAGTAGGGAGATGCTCATTCCCTTGTGTGTGTTTGAATGAGATCCAGGCTCTGGTGCCTATAGCAATAAGGAGAGAACACAACAGAGAGCTGTAAGCCTGGGAGCTGAGATACAGCAGGGATGAGCTTAAAGCAGCTCCTCGGCTCTCAGAAACTCTACAAAGACCTTGAGAGCAGAGTTTGCTGCCCTCAAAGACAGGAAAGGATTGACTGTTGGGCTGGTACTGGGGACCCCTCTGCAGAGACCCTTTGTATAAGAGGAAGGTTGCTTACATCCTTTTTCCTATTCCCATTTCCTGGTCATTTGAATTTTCCTCAGTTAGGAGGTTAATTACCCTTGTTTGTTATAATAAATAGTGATTTTATGTTCCTGCTGTTCAATCTTCTTGAGGGAGTTCACTCCTTTAGAAGGCTGATATGGGTCCACCTCAGAGCTTTTGCTAATCCTTGGATATGCTGCCTCTTGAGAATATCAAATCCCTCTCCCTTTCTGGCAGATAATAGAGAGGAATGCAAATGGCCCAGTGGAGTAAAGAATTAGGTCATGCAGGAAAGGAGGGAAGCATAACACTGAAATAGAGACAAGCTGGGAAGCGGGGGAAGAACATGTTTGGAGAGACGGAAAAAGTAAAGAGAAAATATTAGAAATAGAAGAGGAAAAGCAGGTGACAAACAGAATATCCAGAAAGTAGTTCCCTGGATATACCCTCTCCCTGAAATATTGATAATGGAAAATAATGTTTTTAATCCTGTCCTCTGAGGGCATGACTTACCTGCAACATACGGGCTGGGAGAGCACTGCAGGGTTTACACAATGAAGGACTGTATTACTACTTTGTTTAAAGGAGAGTAAGTTTAGAGGTTTCTTCATTCAACTTTAAATAGTTTAAGCTATATCAGCTGAAATATGACTTAGGTGTTTTTATGTGTTATTTTGTTGTTTTCATTTTTAGTGGATAGTATATCAAATGATTTCTCTTCGATCTCCATTTGATTTCAGTTTTCAGAATATATAAAGTAGCCTTTAATCTGTCCAATAAGTGTTAACCTTTTACCTTTGCCTACTGCTTTCTTAAGAAATTGTGTAGAAAAGGTATTTTATTTCAGACAAATTATAAATAAAAATGTAGAAATTAGGCTTGTGGTGGTTTGGTTGTTTTGGAGGTTTTTTTGCACCTTGACAAATCCCTAAATACTAGGTGCAATACTAGTTAAAAACACAGTTTCTGTCTAGTTTCTTTAGACTCTGGGGGTCTTAGTATGTATCAGGAAATTGAGGCCTAAGTTACTTTCTTTAAACTTCAAAAACTAAAAGTAGGAGTTTTTTCTTTCATTACTCCCAGCAATATCAAATTAGGTGCAGCCACAGTGGCTGCAAAACCATGCCACATTCATCTCTTTGATTTTTCTCATCTGTGACAGAGATTTCTGGTACAAAGGATCAAAAGTCAGACCTACTTTTTGAAAAATGAGAAAATTCAGAGTTGTAAAAGTAACATGAGAATTAAAGATGACAGACTATTTAATTTTAATAGTTAGCATTTCCTTAATTTTCTCTTTTCCTCCTTTTCCCCCCATTTAAATGTATCAAAACATTGAAGTAAAAAGAGAATTTGAGATGAAAGATTAAAGATGACTCAGCCTCCATCAATGTCTGCTCTGTTTTTCTTCTTTTAAAAAGTCTTTTACCTTATTGTAGGCACTAAAACATAGACTGTATCAGCCAAAAATAATGAGATATTTCAATCCTGTAGATTTTTGCTTGATGTCAGAAAATGGAACTTTTTTTATGTTTAGGGAGCATAACTCTTAGAACAATTTCATGTTTCAGAAGTGACAAGCCTACATGGCTGTATTATGTGGTATTTTACTTTGGTCCACTATATGTTGAAATATCATCTGCAAAGTATTGTACAAGAGTTTTCATTAACATGTTCTGTTCTACTATACCATAAAACCCCTGAACCGAATTAAATCCAGCAGGTCCCCAAGCAGATATAATGTCAGTGAAGAGTTTCCAACAGATTAGAATAGAAATTAAAGGACCCTTCAAATGCTGATGACTATTTTTCATAAAGGTTCTGAAATGAGAGTGGATCCCATCCCAGGTAGAGCATTTCATGGTATTGGAGCCTTCATTTTCACTCTCTTGGTTTCCAAAAAGCCAGTCTCCAAATTTGCATCTCTCCCTTGGTCTCAGTAGTGGAAGACTATGAAGTATGGTTTCACTTTAAAAGGGTTTGCTTCCGTATAGATGTTGTTAGGTGTGTGCTGTTCCCAGAATGTTAAGGTCAGAGTTGTATGTAAGATAGAATAGGTGACCAAAAAAGGATCACTTGCTGTTCGGCCATCTGCTCTTGCCAGCATTAAACGCCTGCCAAAAACCAATCTCCTGACTGGAATGTGGGAGAAGAAGAGGAATCCATTCAACTTTTTTAAGTTTAATAGAATAACACGTACTGGGTAAGGAAGCACCTTCCACTTGAGGACTGAACGTAATACTGTCTGAATTTGATTGTACTAACTCACAAACACTCCATTGTGGCAAGCAAGTATTGTTTCTTACAGATAATATTGCTGAGACAGACAAATAACACGCCTACAAGTAATATTGGACCCAGAAATAAAGTATGGCCTTTATTTATTGTAAAGAAATTAGGGAGTAAATTGCAAATGACTGCCTGTCTCCACAACTGCTACTGCCTAGCAAGGATTGCCAGATAGGATAAACATCATTAACTGTAAAAAGTTTAATGTCTAAAAGACATTAGGAGTGCTGAAACGCAGTTTTGAGGTCTCTCTGTAATATTTTAAAATATATCATCTGGCTTTGCCTTTTGGGTCTAAGCATAGTCCCAGCCTTGCCCATGGTGCAAGTATGCATGTGTATGCACACTCCTATGGATATAATGAAATTTGGATTGCAGCGATGCATTGATTAATTTTAGTAGGGAGATGCTTCTACTGTCAGAATAAAAATTAGAAATCTTGCACACTACATACTTCTCAGGAAATCATTCAAGCCCTCTCTCCTATCAGGCTGGGAATATGCCTCTTAATTTCCCCTGACAGAAAATACATCACCTCATCAGCAGCCCTAGAAAATGACAAAACATCCCTGCCAAAAAAGACTGTGCCAAATGCTTCCATTGCCACTGCAGGAAGTGGAACAGGAAAGTGAGTAGTGTGCTTCAGAAATTCCCTGGAAGGAGAATAATTTACCTTGCTACCTGTCGAGTTCCACTGTTACGCCTTGCATTGTGGCAAAGCGTTCATCTTGTAGTCAAGGTGAGACACTGGAAGAATTAATTTGAGCCAGAGGGTACACAAACATTTAATTCTGAAAGAATAATTTATACTTCTGAATCTGGATTGTGTGAAATTCCCTTACAGTGTTTGAGCCAAGGCAAACATCTTGATGCAAAATCCATACCTGCAAGATCTCTTACATATTTCAGTGCCAGAACAAATGCTGCTCAGTCACATACTGTACTGTGTGCATTAATCTGTAACAGTGATGATCTCCATTGAAGGTACTGTACAGTTTCAGAAAGGTGCTGTAGCACCACTAATAGCAAAATTTGAATTTATTGAAATACTTGCTACCGCACTTTGGCTTAAATGAGTGAAGTATTTTAAATAAACCTCAAAATTCTGTTGAACTTTGCTTTGCTGAATCTCACACAATTACATTCAGAGTCTGTATATCAAATAGTGCATTAGGACAAAGGATTTCTATAGACAGTTTTTATAACATTTATCATTACTTCAGTGTATTTGTGTTGCTGACCTTTTTTTAATTCATTTTTTTTATGATAAGAATGTTTTATTGCCAGTCTGTATATTTGTGGGTCTCTTGCACCAAGATATTTTTCCCTGCATTAAAGTATTAAGTCAGAGTGTCAAAGATCAATGGGGTGTGTGTGTATGTATGTATGTATATATGGGTGTATATATATATATATATTTAATAAGCACAGTATCTCTGGTGAATATACTAATAGTGTTACAATGGACTGGCTTCCATTACTGAAATTTCAGACATATAGAGGACTGTATAATTCACCTCACTGCATGGATGTGTCCAGTTCTTATGTTGCAAAGATAATTTTCAAGCTGCAAAGTAGGTGGGAACTAGTGCTGTCATGTCTGCATTAAGTGTTTGGATAGCCTGAAACTCAAGCCTGCAGAGTCTTGAATGTCTTTCTCATTTTGGTGGGCATTAGACTGTGGGCATGAGTGGAGTAGAACCCATTGAAATAACTGAGTTACTGAAGTGATGATGAAATTTGTGGCTGGAGCATTTTCTGTCATGTAGGTGGGTGGTCATTTGTTCTGTGATGGAAATGGTCTTTGTACTTTATTCATGAGCTAGCCATCTGCCAATCATTTGGTTAAAAGAGGAGCCAGGGGACCACTGGGATAGTGTGGGACTCAGAAATGTTCCAGCAGGCCTGAGGTTTGTTTAACTTCTGCATCTGGCCCCATAGAGATGCCATCTGTAATAATTGATTAGTTCTCTGTAACATACCTCTGCAGGATGAAAAATCCTTCTAAGTGACACATATGTATAAATAGGTATAGCACATTGACATTCTTGTGGCTTTAATTACGTACAAAGTATCCAGATCCCCACTTCTTGACCAGCAATAAACTCATGATTTTCATATAGGTACATGTTATGACTTTGAACATTGCAGAGCAAAGTTTACTGGCTGAGACCTTTGTCTTGCATATAAAATTCCTGACTATTAATGAACTTTGGTTTGGTTTCAGAGATATATGCACAGTAGTGATTTGGGAGTTAAACAATGTTAAAAAAATGTGAGTAGCTACTTCTGTTTGAAAGTGTTTAACAAAACACATTGGTTTTGTAAAATACAACTGGTTTACTTCTAAGATACATCCAGAAAGCTTAGGAAAACAACTTGCTCATCCCAAAGTTATGTAGAATTAGTCCACAGATTCATGTTCAGATGGAACTTAATTTGGATAAAGAAATCATTCCTGATTTTAGCTGTAAGATCTTGCTTTGACTCCACAGAGTAGGTCTGAGGATGCTGTAGTGGTAGGTTCATTGTGCAAATTGGTTTTTAATAGACACTATTTTAAAACTCTATAATGAAGGTATTTATTAGCAAATAAATATAAAAAACAATCTCCCTACAGCCAGAAGGGGATTGTGCTGGTAACTGTTTTACCTTCCTCGTTCCTGGTAGTGGCATGATGCAGTAATATCTAATAAAATGCAGTTTTTACAGGTGTGGGATTTTAAAGTCCTTGAAAGTATTAGCGCTTATAATCGTGTATAGGTGAAGAAGTGAGCAATGCAGTGAAAGTAAGTCCCCAGGACATTATTATACGATACCATCTGGTTGTGCACTGTTTGTCCTGCCAACCTGAAGAAGCAGGCACACTGAGAAGAATATGGTTGGAGAAATTTGAGGAATATAATTGGGACATACTGGCAAGATTGATGGAGAGCAGACATCTCTTCCATCTCCTCTGGTGCCCCACATCACTTTCATAATTTTAAGATGTCTAGACATTTCTTTAAAATTATCGAAGTTGGAATTGAACCAGAGTGGGAATAAATTATTTGTACTGCAGAATTCCTCTGTATTTTAAAGATGCTTACATTTGATGTTAATAATGGAGCTCCTCATTTAAATCATTGTATGTCTGCTCCTTGTAACCGGCCATAAATTCTCTACAGTCCTGTATGTGCTGATAGACTAGAAAATGATGCATCTTTTTTATTGGTTCAATATCATAAAACAACCTGGGGAATTAATGCAGGAGGCAGTTTTACAAAGGGATTTCACCTGCAAAACAACTCCAGCAATGCCAACAGGAGGTTGTGTTATTCTATCTCATGATGTGAGTGCTGGTTTGATTTACCTTCAAGTGCAAACAGAAATTATGGGGAGAGGACCTGCTTTCTCCTGCATTATTCCCAGCAGTGGCTAAGTAGACCAAGTTAAGTGGTGCTTGTTACCAACTTTTGAGTCTTTTGTGTGTTTTCCAGATATAGCTGGCTTTAATAAGTTCAAGCATTTCATTTATTGGTATGCAAAAAGGTGAGGCAGTTCTTTCCCTCCCTCCTTCTCTCTCTCTTTTTTTCCCTCTCTTTTTTTCTCTCTCTCCCAGCTCCCCCCCTTCTCCCATAGGATGGAAAAAGAAATGAGGAGATAGCTTTGAAGACCTCTCTGGAGGAACTAAGAGTAGAGATCTGAACAGTTGTTTTTATCGGTTGTGCCACTGCCTTGTTCTCATTTTCAGTGTGATAAAGCAGGATTTTGCCTGCATGTGTGAAATTAAAACTGTCAGCTTCCAGCATGGATACGTTTGAATGGCATTGAACTACAGCTGAATTGCAAGAAGTGGTAGTTGAGGGCACAACAAGAGCTTCAGGGCAGGTGTTGACTGGAGTCCACAATGCATCTCCCAGAGCATGACTTCAGTGATAGTTCTTAGGTCTAATGGTCTTACATTTATGATAGAATATAAGTAAAACCAAACAAATTACCATACAGTTAGAGACCACAGATTTTGAGAGACTAAATGCAGTCTTATAAGATATACTTTTCCTGCAAAAATTGTTCTTACTTCCTATTTGATACATCACATTTGGATTGCAAAGTTTTAGTATTTATGTGGGCAGACAGTGGCAGTCCAATTCCTAAATTTTCTTTCAGTCACTCTCTGATGACAAAATGCATTGTTATCTTAGCAATACTACAGAGCAGATCACAATAACCTCAGTAGAAATGTATAATGTGATATTTACTAATAGCATATAGTGTAGTTCATGAATATTTGGCAGTTTCTTCTTCCTAGTGGCTTTGTTGTTTAAACAGAATTTTCTCATTTCAGCTTGTCACTTCTGATGCTGATTAATCCTGTAATGTCTTCCAGGTTGCCACTTTAGAATTCCCCCCAAAGAAGCTCTTTGGAAACAAGGATGAGCGAGTGATTGCAGAACGACGGTGTCACTTAGAGGTAATACCAGCTTTTTACAGGCTTCTGCTATGTGTTTAGGTGGAGTACTCCCTGCTTGACCAACAGAAGCCATTCCTGTATGATCAACATCAAATAGCCTGTGTGTAAGTATCAAGTTACTTTCTGCCTCGTTTAACACAGGAGATGGCAGCAGTACATTGCAAAGTAAGGAAACATCTCTTAACAAATAAATTACTCCTAGTCTAGGAAAAAAAAGGAACTCTCAGAGCTGTTCATAGGAGATAGATTTATTTAAGGGGGAAAGGTGGTGGGTGAGGTAAGTGTTCACTGTAGACAGCTGGTCTCTATGCAAGACAAGATTAAAAAAAAAACTGCTACTTTAAATGCAATCTGTTAGTTGGAGATTTACCATTTTATCATAGTATATTCAAATATCTCATGACAGAAGTAAAGTGGTATTTAGGCATCTTTGAGTTTTATTTTGTAACCCAGCTTTGTGTACATATTTTTTTTCTTTCAATTAATTTTAAAAATTAATTTTATTGTGAATAAGTTTATTGAGTTTGAGGGTTTGAGTTATTTTGGTAGTTCTACAGCACTGTATGGATACCATGATTTTGAACTCTTATCACACATTAGGTCATTATATTTCTATGTTAATGCATGTTTTACTGCAGCCCAGGGGCAGGAGGTGGGGATTAGAAAAGAAGAAGAGGCATGATCAAAGACTAAACTGTCTGCAACTATATTGTAGCAACACGGGGATTACTTGATCATGCAAGTCATTAAGAATTATATTCTTTGTAGAGCTAAAATAGCATTAGGTAGAGCTTTAGAGAAATTAATATAAAAGTAGATTGCTTACAATTGGAATGTTTTCTTAGGTGGTTTGAATTTTTTCTAGGTACTTCACCTTTTCTTTGATCTACCAACAAAACATCCTCCCACTGACTTCTGATGTGAGGCTGTTTTATATGACAAAATTATTTTTTTTCTTTCACATAGCATAAAGGCATGCTCATATTCCAGTCTATTACTCAATTTGCATGTTTTTATTTAAAAATTAATCCCTTAATCTTTCTGACCTTTCACTGGTTTACTAACAGATTTTATTGTAATGATTCTAATGTTAAAAATGCTGCATATAGTGATGCTTTGATCATAGTCATGTAGTACGTAGAGCTCTATAGCCAGGTTTTAATTTAAAATTATATTATATCTATTTTAACTAAATTAGGTCATTAAAACTTTATTACCTATATATTTTGCATGCATAAGAATATATGACAGTGTTCACATGAATATGTTTTGCCATATGCCCCTTGGCCATTCCACTCAGTAGTACTGGCAACTCACAGTGTTGAGAAACTGAAGATCCCCTGTGGTTAAGGGCAAGTTAGATAAAGAGGACAAGGAGCCAAGCAAATGTTAGTATCCTTGCCATGAGGAATTAGATGCAACAAGCTGATCAAAAGCTCCTGATGTCTAGATCTCTAATCATAGTATTTTCTTTTCACTACTTATTTTGCAGTGGTTTACTCTGGCTTTGCCAATAGCTGGAGAGCTCACACAGATGCAGCCTCCCTTGGTGAAGAGTGAGAGAAACCACCTAAGTAGTGATGGTTTCCTAAGTCATGCAATGCTTTGAAGGCTCAAGGAACATCTTGAGTTGTGCTGTGAAAGTGGCACTTATGCTGCAATAGTAACAGGTGGCCCAGGCTCCAGTTCTATTTCAAATACTCACCATTCATGTCTTGTGGCTTTCAGTCCAGTGTGAGCCTTGAGCATTCGTCAGTGGTGTAACTGGAAAGTACTAAATGGAGGGATTGTCTCTGTGAGGGACTTGGGTCCTTGGCTTTTGGACTGCATTGTGTTTCTCACATGGAAATTTGGTCAGGTGGAGGGTGAGAGTGTTAGACCTTGGTATCGAGTAGAAACATGGCTCGTATTCAGTTGTGTTTCACACCTGATCCTGTTCCTTGATTTGCTGAAAACCCTTTGCAATCTCTTTCAAGCTTCACAGGTGATGTGTTGGTATAGCTGTAGAACAGTGTAGAAGTTTTTTTGGTTGTTCCACTTGCTTAGTTAAGAGCTCCTGGCTAATTCAGCATTTTTAGAAAAGGCAAAGCACAGCTAGAAGCCCAACACAAATATATCTTTTTCTTCAGCATCTGAGTTAATTTTATTGACTAAAAATAAATTATGGCTTGAAATACCAATCCAATAAGTGTTCTGAACAAATATTTTGTAATGTAAGATTATTAGTGAAGCGGTCATCCTAGTAATGGTGATAAAGAAATTGCTCTGCTCTTCCAGTTTTGTTTCCCATTGGTAATTCATGCATCTTAAATAGGCTGGAACTACATATCATTTTTCCTGAACTTCTTGCATTGAAATAGCTTTGGGTAGTTCAGTACTTCCCACAGGTTGTCACTTAGCAACTGCAGTTCCTTGTGCCTAGTTAGATTTGTCCCTTTGCAAGACAGTTTAGGAAGAATTTTTTCCTACACATCACCTCTAGGATTCTTGCCACAATAAAATAGCAGTGGGGTTTTTGGTACCTTTCTAGGCAAATAGAATCAGGGGAGTTGCCTGTTGTGGAGTTTGCTTTGTTTGAAGGTTGAGATGTAGTGTTACCTTATTTCAGCCTGGGTTTAGAAGTGGGCATATTTAATCATAATAGAGGTGAAATTACTTGGAGTAAAAGAATCCAGAGAGCTCAAAATTATAAGGATTGTGACTTTTAAATCACAGTATGTTCAAGGTTTGTGTATAACATTAAGTTCTTTTTTTTATCCTAGCTGGTACAAATGCTAACTAACTGAAAGCTTCACAATGCCTTGTTTGTAGAAAGCACATTACATGAAGTATTTTTGTGTGAGATGAACCTGAGAACTCGACTTTGATCTCCAGCATGATATGTAGCTGCCTTGTAAACACTTTTGCTTTGGTGTTTGTTGGTATAATATCAAGTCTTTTGGACTGTATTTGACATTACCATAGAGCTTTGGAAAATAATGTGCAAGTTTTTACCTATACATCTTAAGAGAAAACATCTAAATTTTATTTTAAATTATCTATTCAAAATACCCTATTGCAATCTATTAATTTAGCTTTTCTTCAGGGAACTGTTGCAGGGCAAAACTATAAACTAATTGTTTTGCAGTTTAAAGACTGTGATTTCATTTGAGAGCCAAGGTTGCCTGGTTAAATCCTCCTTAAATGAAACAGCCAAGAATTCTTTCGAGTAAAGTTAATGAACAGAAGTTAGTGTGTATCTATCCTTTCCTGCAAATATAAATCATTAGGTAAGAGTCTAGGTTCCTTTTTAAAAGTGAATTCAGATGATGTATATTCATTTTTTCATATTTTTTTAAGGACAAGCTTTGTAAAGGAAGTACTTGCCACGAGAAATACTTGAGTCAGTGAATGTATCTATTTCTGTTTTAACTGCAAAGTATCTTTTATTCCTTGGTGAGTTCCTAGGTCTGTGAATGACACTAAAAAGAAGCTTTCCTGAAATCCCAGCTTCTGTGTTTCTGTATCATATCATTCTCCTGACTATTCCTTTTTTCTTCTTCTCTTAGACTCGTGCTTTGTTGTAGTAATGAAGATTATTTTTAGCCCTGTTTTCCCATTGTGCAGCTATGGCAACTGGGCAGGAGTCTAAGCTGACATAGCAGATTGAGTTGTGTTTCTTGACTCTTCAGTCAGAAGCCTTGCATTCGTGGACCCATTAGACTTTCTGTCCTGTCTTTGCTGTCACTGTTTTGTTTAGGAAAAAACAACTTTTAGGCCAACAAAATCCAAACATGTTGTTGCTTAAAGGAAGACAAAAACTCTCCCAATCCTCAGTCTGTCTCCTTGTCTCTGTTCCCTGTTTCTTCTTCTCTGTTCGCAGGGCTGCATTTCCTCAGGTTGGTTTGCAGACAGCAAAAGGAGAAACAAGCAAAATCCCTGGTGGGGTTTTTAGGGATCAGCAGTTGGTTAGAGTGTGGTGCTGATAATACCAAGGTTGTGGGTTCCATCCCCAGACTGGCCATTCCATTCAAGTTGGACTTGATCCTTGTGGGACCCTCCCAGCTCAGAATATCCTGTGATCTGTGATCTAGAAATAAAACTCTACAGTCTGTAGGAGTCGTGCGTTGTCTTTTGCTGCCACTTACAGAGCTCAGGGAATGAAGGTCAATCTGTTAACAGTTATGGTAATGTGAGCCTATGTTGAGTTCTGTAGAAGCATATATATCTTCCTGGCATTGCCTCTGCTCTTCTTTTTTCTTGGTACGTTGAACCTTTTTAAAAAATAGACATGCTCAATTTATTTAAAATTAATAATATAATTGTCCTTAACCTCCTCACTTCCTGATGTCTGCCGATGAGGATTTCAATGATAGGTGTTAATGCAAGAGGCAGAAATAAATCTTGAATGAGCTACATAATTCAATTTTGCTGTCCAATCTGTAGAGCTGTCTGGGGAAAATATTGCAGACACTGAACTGGCTGAAATATTGCTGTTACCTTCAGCCAAAATTAACCTTCCAAAATTGATTAACTTAGAAGTCAAATTCTTTGTTTAGTTTTTAGTTTGTATTTTCACTTGAGTTCCTTTAGAGGTCATGATTTCTAGGGGTTTTTTTCTCAATAAGGGTCTAAATTTAGCCATGCTGGGTTTCCCCTTTAAAAGTAAAATTATGCTGAGTTGGCTCCAGGAATATGGTTCTTAAGGAAAAGGTGAAATAATGGAAATAGCATCTTTTTCTTGAACTTGAATTGATTCTTGTTATTTAAGTGTCTTATTAGTTTTTTAATTAACACCTTGGTGGAAGCCAGCAATAAAAATGTCTGAGAAGGAAAAAACCTCAAAATATTTGTCAACAAATTTGAGCAAATAGAATGTTTGAATCTGCCTCAAGGAGACCTTGAGGTATTCCTTGAAGTCATGAGGGCAGAAACATTTTACTGAGATTTTAGATTATTCACTGTCTGAATATTCAGTATGAACTTCATTAGTATTCCCCACAAGTCTTTGTTTCACTGCCCCATTCCTAAATATATTTAACTGAGAGAACCTATGCTAGTTACAGGTGAATTGATGTTTATATTGCAAAAATCCTATCAGGTAGAATTAGAGTTACCATTTCTGTTTAGCGTCAGTCAGGAAGAAAATCAGTCACAAAGACCTTTCAAAGCTAGTATATACATGTTTGTTCAAAGTAATTACTAGAAGGAAATTATTAGACACAGGGATCAGCTTACAACATCCCTAATGCCAAAGCTTTCTAAAAGGAGCTTTATGCAGCTGCTCACCAGCCTGGCTGTTGAAGAATGAATGTTTGCCTCTGACAGTGTGATGTTCTTAGCAGAATCTAAGTAAGATGGACTTCAGAACACATTCAGAATACATTTGGTACATATTGGAAAATAAAAGGAAGCTCTTCTCTTCTTTCACAGATGGGAATGCTCACCAGTAGCACTGCTGGTGCAAAAGCAAGCCACTGCAAATGTTGGGTGTTTAATCCTAGAGAGGATTGTTTCATACCCATAGTCTGAACTACAGAATTCAAAATTTTGGAGTGATGACTTTAATTTCCCACTAGAGGAGTAGGGATGCAATGGGATCAGGGAAGGAAAGAGCATAGATGCGTCCACGAAGACAAGAGGAGAGTGTGCGTGACTGGGCCATATTGTGAATATCAGTTATATGAAATCCATGTCAGATAATTTCTAACTTAGATATAGTCAGTCTGCACCAAGTGCTTTTCATAACCTCTAGTAACCACTGAAAAATTTAAGAACAAAAATAACTCCTTTTCAGCAACAGCACTAAAGTCTTTCTGACAGACAGTAAGACTTTGCAGTTGGCCATTTGAGAGCAAGTTCACATGTCAGGTTCCCATCTGTCACCACATCATTAGGGCAGCCCAAGGCACGTGGCTTTTCTGGTTTTGAAGCAGAACCCTCAAAGAGGAGTTGCAGCAGTTCTCAGCAGTGTCACATTGCAGCTCACTTTAAAGCTGCAGCCCTGAAACTCAACCAGCCTAAAAGCTGCAGGCCCAATGGGATGGATTTGAACAAACACAGAGGATCCCAGCCAATCCATTGAACCCTAAGTGCAGATGTATCATTGGCCAAGGAAATGAGTGACTTGGGACCATAACCAATCACACGTGCATGCCCGGGAAATTCAGACCACCTCTTAAGGAGGGTTCAGAACAATAAAAAGAGCTTTTGTCACAAGGATCACAGAGGGACATGTCATTTGTCTCCAGCCACGTCCCCAGTCAACATTATATAGCAGCAAGGCATTTAATCTTTTTTTGGTTGGCTCTGCTTCTTGTGTGAGACCCTGTTTGCTTCAAAAAATTAATGAATAAAATTAATTTTACTTACTGGTTACAGTCACTAGATACAAAGAAGCAGAACTTTGCATAAGTCAGCCATTGATTCCATACCAATAAAATGTTAACTTTGATTAAATACTGTAGACCTTCAGCTAAGACATTATATTACATATTACAAGACATTATTCTTGTAATAGAAACACATGATAAAGATGGTCATTTAGAAGGAACAATAGCCTGAGGTTATTTTCTGGATGAGGTAATTTGAAGCTCTGGTTCGACAGGCTACTGGATGCAAAAGGAATGGCAAATGTAGTCTCATTTGCTCAAACTCTGGGCCTAATTAAAAATCAGGTCTGAAGCCTTGCTCTGCAGAGTTTACTAGAAGTAAGTTGGCATAATATACATATCTCTTTAGAAGAATTTTGATGTTTCTTTCTTTAGGTGTATAGCTTCAGGTCCCTACCTCAAAAATTATCTTTTGTGATCAAATGTTTATCTCCATTACAACCAAAGAATTAAATAGGATTTGCAATTTAAAGGCCTTTTTATTTTTCCCTTTCCTTTTTAGATATTTCAGAGTACCAGAAAATAAGGAGACATGTTTATTGTGATTTAGTAAGTTTAGAAAATGGGATAACATACAGTTTGAGCTCCAGTTTAGCTCCACATCATAATATGTTTTGCTGTCAGGACAGAATAAATTTCCTAACATACTCCTACAAATCAAGTTTTGAAGTTGTGTACCTTCATCGCAATCTCCATTAATGGCTCTGCACATACAGATGTGGGCAGAGGAATAAAAGGAGTGCTCAGCCAAGGACTCTGCATTGAATTTGGTGCTGCCCCTTTCCAAAACAAGTTTATCAGTCATCCTTCAGCATGAGATTTCACCAGAGGAAGCAGAGGGTGATGCATGTCAAGTTGTTTGGTAGGTGTTTGCCAAACCCACTCCAGCAGATAACACACTCTCACTACTAGGCCAAGGATGCGTGCTAAATTCAATCCTGTTCTTTCTAAATAAATTTTCACAGGTCTTGTTTTGACTTGTGCTCTGGAGAAGAGATTGGTTTCCTTCACTAGTTAGGTCTGTTTTGATCCTTTTCAGTATAGCCATTCACTTCCCAAAGAAGACTCACACTGATAGAACACCTGTAAATCATAGCCCTTGCTGCCCTTTTTTTGCTTCCCTGCCAGCCTACAATTCTGTTTTCCTTGAAGCTGCCTGAAGCCAATAAATGTAAGCTTTTAGCATGCAGACATTGTAAGAAATAAGAAGTCCTGTGGATTTTAAACAAATTTTAGGCAGAATAAGGTTGTAATTTGGGATGTAGACTGACTTCAGAAGTTAATTCAATTGATGTGGCTTAATAGTAATTCACCATAATGTGCTCATGCCATTAGACTTGCACAGAAAAATACTCCAAATAGCTATAATGAATAGCTTGAGTTTTGAAAACCTGAGAGAGCAGTTTCACCCTGAATCATAACTGGCATCTCTCAGAATGCTTGCACATTAAGAAAATTCAAAAAGGTATATGAATTTGAATAAATTTCACTACCACCTTGGGTAAAATTAAATTTTAGAGTCACTCAAGCACTTCGGGAGATGTAGAGGTAAAATCTGCTTCACATGTACAACTTTGGAGGAAACTAACTCTGAATCAAGGAATCTACATTATGCTGTGCATGAAAAACATAGGGAGACTTTCCCAAGAGGCTAAAAATATAAGTCCTGGTATTTTTCAGTGCAGTTTAGCTGCTTAGAGGAGCTTGATTCTTAATTGTTTAGTTCCAAAGTCATTTAGGTACCTCTAAACATGCCCAAAGGAGTTTTGTATGGAGGGTGCCTATGGAATTTGCCCCAAGGCAGCTCAAAATTTAATTCTCTGAGCTGAGGAAAAAAAATAAAAACAGAAGGAAAGCCTTTGCCTAAACAAAGACCAGGTAACCCTCAAAGCGAATACCCCATGGCAAAAAAAAGCTGGGAGCTGCCTGAGAGTGCCAGTTTTAAAAGCATCTACAATAACAACCCCTCCAAACACAAGGATCTCATTTTGGTTGAGTCTTATGATACAGTAACAATACTAGAGGGTATGGAATTCAGTAACATTATGGATTCCCCCTGGACATCCCAACTGTAAACACAGGTATCTCTAAATATCTACATATAACTATATACAAATACAATTTCAGTGGTCACTGATCACCTCCCAGATATGGACAGAGTTCATTTTGTCCATGATTGATATGACTGGAGAAGTCCATTCTCATTGTCCATGGTAATTAAAATATACAGTGGCAGAGACATTCAGCAACCACTGGTACATTCCAACCTTACAGGCTGTTGTCACCCAAAGTCAAATCCCCCTGAGGTACACAACATGTTTCCCCATCCCTCTGCTTAACCTTGAGCAAAAACAATCCCACAGATAGGTTTGCCTTTGCTCAAGGCAGAATTAATCCAGTCTTTTCTAACATACCTCTCATATGCATGACAGGCACTTTATCTCTGCTGTATACGGGTTTGGATTGGGCAGGGCCTGCTCAGTTAGTGGAATCTCTGGTGTTAACTAACCATGTAGCCGTTGCTAAATGCAGATCCCACTGTTTGATAGTCCCACCATCCCTTACTTTCAGTGTTGTTTTTAATAGTCCATTGCACCGCTCAACTTTAGCTGCAGCTGGTACATGATAAAGAATGTGGTATGCCCATTCAATACCATGTTCCCTAGCCCAAGTGTTCAGAAGGCTGTTCTTGAAATGAGTCCTCAGTTCTCCTAGGGGTACCATGCCATGACAGGACTTGTTTTTCAAGGCCCAGGATGGTGTTCTGGGTGGTGGCATGAGGCATTGGGTTCCTAGCTCCATGGTCTTCCAAAGGCCTTGCTGCAGCTGGAGATGATGTGGGTGAAGGTATCTCTCTTTCACACTTGTTAAGAGCTGTGTCCAGAGGCTGAGAGGTTCAGGCCTCCCTTTGATTCCCTGATCAATACCCACATCATATGACAGGAATCCCAAGTGCCTTGCTTCAGTGCTGTCCAAAACTGCACCATCACCTGTGGTGTCCCGGACTCTGATCAACCAACTTAATATAGACTTGTCGGGCCGTCAGGGGAGATCTTTTCCCAGATTGTGAAGACTTTCTAAGGACAAAGACTCAGTGATTATTTCTGTTTCTGATTCCTCTAGTGGCTGTGAGGGTCCTGGCTCCCCATCATCATTCATTGGGATTTGGTTTTAGATTTCCTTCTCTGGACAGGGCCAATTGCGATTGGCTTGGGCTGCCCTTCTAGTTTAACTGCAGACTGAGTGACCAGGGTGTCTGGTGATTTTTGTTCTCCTGCCCCTCTGGCTGTACCTGCTGCTGTACAAGCCGTTTGCAATAAGCATTAACCAGGGCCCAGCACGTTTCAATAACCTTCTTCTCTTTTTAGATCTGTCATTACAATTTTTTTTTTCAGACATTCCTTCACCTTAGCTGGATTCTGAATTTATTCAGGGGGAAAGTTCCAAACTATTAGGGCAGAGAATTCCTTCAGGGCTTGACCTACATCCTCCCACATCCCACACCACTCTGAATTTTCCACTTCTAGGGTAGATCTCTGGACCTCTCTGGAAATCTCTGCTCTGATTCTGAACATGCTGTAGGCCATATAAAGGAGAGTTAACAGAATTAAAAAGAAAAATGTGATGTCTTTAACATCCAGAGGCTACTGAACATTCTCAAAATGTGACATGCCAGACCTGAAAGGAGAGAAGGAGGTAAAAGGCTGGGAAAAATTATCCCCTTCTTTTCCCCCACAACTGGCTGGGTGCGATTATTAATAAACCCCTAAAAGAGCAACTGAGACCAGGACAGGAAAAGAGCAGGGAATACACATCCCAAATAATAACTCTCATTGCCTCTGATGTTATCTTTTCATACATTATTGTCACTGAGTATATCAACACAGCAATCCTGTTTTGTGTCCCTGATGTGAAAAAGTTATATACCCGGGGCAGAATTGTCAATATCAATGAATAAGTATAAATACCTAAATGCCAGAAAACCATTATTAAAGCAGGCGGCATGGTGACCATTGAGTGTTGTACCCAAAACAAGGTCTTTAGGACAAGAGTGTTGTTTTTTCACTTTCTCTCTTTTCCCATTTAGTGCCCAATTTAAGTTGGCCTTAATTTGCCTTGGTGTGAGACATTTTTAAACAACAACACTCTGGAATGAGTTGTCTCCCCTTAAGGGTTCAAACAATCCCTTTCCACCAATAAGGAATGAGATACTATTAGATAAGTAAAGAAGTAATAGTTTACTAACAAGCAGAACAGCAACATACAAAAAATACTGGTAAATAACTGCTACATACAAAATTGCTAAATCTTGTGGCCCCCCCCCCCCCCGAAGAATGAAGAGAGATCTGAAAATGCTGGCGACATCCCCATACCCAAGATGGCACTCTGCAGCCAAACACATAATTTGAAGGACAAAGGGAAAGATGGTGTCAGTCTTCCTCCCATGCCCATCCCCACTCTGCTTATCTCCCTGATAGCTGGACATCCAACAGGTATTCTCTAGATCAAGGGCTACAACTCACAGAGGTACTTCACATTCCTTGTGTCAAGAGATGACAGGGCAGGCAAAGCAAGGTGTCTGGGCAAGCTTGGACAACTTGTCTTCTCTCTTTGGTCAGGCACCATTGATGACAGTGTGGTTTGGAGTAGGGCTGCCCTGCTCAGTGGCAGCAGGTGGGTGGGTGCCTGTCGAATTTGCCCCAAGGCAGGTCAAAATGGCTAACTCTCTGAGCTGAGGAAAAAAAAACTGAAAAGAGAACCCAAAAGTGAAAGAAAGCCTTGCCTGACAAAGACCAGATAGCCCACAAAGCAAATACCATGTGGCAAAATAACTGGAAGCTGCCTAAGAGTGACAATTTTAAAAGCACTCATGATAACAACTCCTCCACACAGAGGGTTCTCATTTGTAGGGTCTTAAAGGTACAGTAACAATTCTGTGGGGGCTGCAGATAGGTATGGAATACAATAACGGTGTGGATTACTCCACGACAGAGCTACATTACATTTTTGGTAGGAGCTTTCAATCTCATCTCCTCCCATGTAGCTTCTGAGCTAACAGCTTCAGTCTAGCAAGTTAAGAGTTTGACTGTGTCATAGTCAAATTGGTAAGATGTTTGCTAGTAAATTGAAAAAAAGTGACCTAGCATGATAGCTCTACTTGCATTATTTCTGTTAAGTGAAACTCACAATGTAGAATTTGTCTTGGATGAAAATTGGTGTGGGTTTGGAGTTGTATGTAGACTTGTAAGACATGCAAACACAGGGTAAGGTAATACTGACTGGGATGTTCTCAGTCTATTTATTTATTTATTTATTTATTTATTTATTTATTTACTGACTACTAGGCATTACCTGTAAAAAGCCTCACTTCTGATTAGACCTAATCAAAGTGCACAGGAAGGGTTTGATTAAAATGAGCCAATCCTTTATTCTTGGTTTGTGTTCATCCAGCCATGAGGCTAATTAATGCCTGCCAGCCTGAAGCAAATAACCCCTCTTCTATTAATATGATGTTGATGCCTTAAGAACCTATAAAAGAAACAACACACACTTTCAAGATGATATTCGTATAGGAGGTAGTATAAAGCCTGGTCTTTATTGAAGGCCTCCAGGGGCAGATATAGAAAATGTCCACAAAAGCTCACCCCCAAGAGATGAATACCATTTTTAAAATTTTAGCAAATTAGCATAATTGATAAAAATCACCAATTAGGAGCACAAGTGGTGATGCAATTCCCGCTCAGATAAAGCCCCTTTTAAATCCTCCCCCCTTAGATGGAAACTGAACTAGTTTATGAAAAATATATCCTGAAGAGCTGTTTTTCCACCTTGGTTCCTAAGAAGAGCCAAGATAGGATAGAGGCTTTGGAATGTGTTTTCTCTTTCTGCCTATTAGGGCAGGGAAGAGTACTGGGAAAAGTAGCTATGCAAATAATAGGCTACAACACTACAAATATATGTGTAAAGAATACACAGAATATGTGAAAGAAAAAAGGAAAAAAATTACCCAGCATCAGTGTGACTATTATGACGGTGACTTGCCATTTTCAAACATGTGGATCTGTCTTTCTTCTCCTAAAAAGTGTGTACATAAATTGTCTGCAACTTGAGCAAGGTCTCTGGTACCAGGGACATTCATGTTCTGGAGGCAGTTGTCAAATTCGGCTCCTCAAGGAAGCTTTGCAGAGCTTTGACAGTGTCTAATTTTGCAGGGCTTTTTGTAAGGAGAACCCAGCCATCCTGGTCTTTCAGCAAAAGATAATGGGCCAGGTGATCCCATCATAATTATAGATGTTTTCTCTCAAAGTTTTTCCACAGAAATAAGATCCTTCAGGCACCAGGTAGTCTCCCAGGCAGTAAGTCTTTTTTCCATTGCTCTGAAATCACAACCACACAGAATGACCTAAGGATATGTGCAGGAGATACATGTGTTCACATCCACAGGGGACATTAGGTACTTCCTGAGGGGCCTGAAATATCACTTGGGATATTGAATATCACATGATGTTCTGCCCATGTACTTTACTCAAATCTGCTTTATAATATCTTGCAATATATGTCAAGGTGCTGGGAAAATGATTGAAGCTTCATGTTTTCTTTATTAGAAAAAGAAAAAGCCCATGAAAAACCACAATGTTTCTGAGCAAGTTGCGTCTGGTGAGTGGGGAATTGATCTGAATCTGGAATTGATGGAGGTGGAGGTATTAGTTGTAATCTGGTACAGTTCCCCATCCTTTTGGATTGCTGTCCTCCAAAGCAATGCTACCTCATATTCTATAGTCTTGCTATCTGCAAATTCTTTCCCTGCTTGCTCAAATTTAATAAATCCAGAAATGGATCTGAAACTACTTGGAGACCTATCAGAGCATTAAGCTAGCTGTTGCTCATTCCTAATGCCCCAGTGTCTTGGTTTAAAAGCCAGATGTCTGCCAAGGAAGGTGGGAACCTTCCTTTCTCTCCAGGTGATTATAACTTTGAATTTACGGGGGTTTCAGGCAAAGATATGGGAAAAGGAATACAGTTCTTTATCAGAAGAATATATATATGTAGTATATAGTAAAGTATACTTTACTATATACTATATATAAAGAGGCAACCAAACAAAACCAATAATGGCAACACGAAATAGAAGCATAAACCTAGTCCCAGCCTCTCTCACTTTCCCCTTTGGGGAAAAGTCAGCCAGTCTAAGTGCCACTCCGGGTGGTGAGCTGGACTGTAGCAGTAACCTCCGAGCAGAGGGCTGCAACAGCAGAGGGAGCAGACCCAGGGTGGCAAACAAAATGTAGCAAAAACCCTGAAGCAGTGGCAGGAGCAGCTGGTCTGGGTGGACATGGGGTGTTGAGTTGAAGCGTAGCACAAAAAAATACCCCAAAGTAGCAGCAGAAGAGAGTGGGGCTGGGCAGTGGCAGCCAAGCTCCTGCGAACAGATGGAGGATACTCCTTTTGGAGAGGGGTTAGGGTCCCAGGTCTCCTTGAGGCACCCAAGCAGATGCTGAGGGTCCCTCCCAGTAAGGTTGGGTGTTGGAAAGGTCCCAGTTCAATGGCTGCTCTTGTGAGCAGAGGCTCACCCATGATAAGGAGAAGCAGTGAAGGACAGTAGCAGTGAATTCTCTCTGCAGCCACAGTCCAGCACCAAGACCACAACCATCTCTCCTTCAATCCCAGAGAGAGAGAGAGAGAGAGAAAGCTGAAGCTCTGAAGCTAGCCCCAGGCTCCTAGCCAAGTCTCGAATCTCCACACTTCCCAAGAGAAAACCCCCCAGCTAAGAGGCTGCAGCCAACTGCACACCTTCCTCCCTCTTCCCCATTATGGCCACATCTTTTGTCTCTCTTTAATTATCATTGTTCCCAACGATTTGTTGTTTGGACAGCAAATGGGGGAAAAATTCCCTGGGCCTTAGGTAGGCCCAGAGGGAAGGGGAGATGGTTTGAGTGGAAGGCGTAAGGGGGAAGCTTAACTGTGGTGAACTGACTTGTGACCTGCAGGGCTGAGCTATACTTGCAGTCTGTAGGAGGAGCCTGCTGGGATAACTGCCTCCAATACACCTCAGTTTGGACAGCTTGAATATGCCTAGGCGTGTAATGTCGGGATATCTTGCATAAGAAAACCTGCTCCCTTGGAACTCAATGAATTTTCTATGTTGTGGCTAATGACTGTCCATGTCTTCCCTACCTGACCCAGATAATCCAGTCCTGGGTAATGATTGAGATGTGATGCATGTCCTGGATGAAGCAGAGCTGGCATAGCTTGCAGCCCTTTTCCTAAGAGTTCTATCTTCTGCATTCTGATCCTAACTCACGTCCCTATACAGTGTTTTCATTCTTCTTTGCCAGTTAAAAAAAACAAAAACAAAAACAAACAAAAAAAACCATAAGGAAGAAGCAGATCCAATGAAAAGTTTGAATGCTATTTTTCTTGGTAACTTGTATATTTTCTTACCATGTTCTGTATAAAGCATGTCCTAAGCAGGACCTTTCGCCAACCTGAAGTCTCTGTGGGACACTATCACTTGTCAGTGCCATTTCAGCCCAGCTTTATTTTTGGCAGTAGGATGTAGTTAGACACAATAGCTGGCATTTCTGCAGTACTTGGTATTTTGAAAAACCACCTTGGAAGTAATTTTTTTTTCCAACACATCAATGGAAATGTCCAAAATAGAGAAAGTTGGTTAATTTGGAGAAAGGTCCCCAAATGTTGATTATCCTTTGCATATGCCCCACAATTTCTTTTGAGGAGACAAATGCAGGAGAACATGCCTTCTCATTTCTGCATTCCAGCAGGCTCCCTTTGCATGCCTTGTCTTTTAAACAGATCCTTGTTTTTGTAATCACAGATTGGAAGTGAATCATGTGCCTGTCTGCTTGCTTTGGGGTACAGTGTTTCTTGGGAAGAGCTGACTTTGCAAATACCTAATTACAATATAATGCGTTTTTTAAACTCAGGGAATATGCTTCAATCTGTCTGGCTTTGTGGTGTTTTTGGTAATTGGATTTGTATCCTATAGAAAGAGCTGTGATACCTGTGTAGCTTTGCACTATGGATAATTCAAATCAAGATCTGATTTAAAGCCTGCAGCACTTAACACTTGTCAATGGAATAATTATGTGATTGATGCTGGGAGGAACTATCATCTATATTAAAGGGAGAGAGGAGCATATGTTAGAAGTTAGATTAACAAGTTAATTAGTCCTGCCTCTGTCACCAGAGTGACCTTCTATGACTTTGTGGTATAGCTTTCTGTGGTAAAGCAGATTGACATGCAGGTCTTGAAAAGGTGGTGTTGTGTCACAGAAAAGAAGTTATTGTCTAAAAAAAGTTCCAAAAGCCTTGTAAGGTTTATCTTATTAAACTTTCTGGTGCTTTCAGCTCTGGCATATGCAGGTGGTATTTCTGATGCCAGTTTCAAAATGTAACTTCTAAAGTATTTTAAGCGCTGACTTTTTTTAGGGAATTGCTAGAAATAGCAGTATGAAAGCAAAAGCTTGAAGTGTTTTCATTTTCTGAAAGTACCAGAGCTGATGAGTTTTTAAACTCACCAAAATTAATGAAAAAATAAAATTCTTGCTAAGCTTTGCTATTGGTCTCTCAAGCTATCACTTAGTAATGGATTAGGAGAACAATGTCACTGAACTGAATTCCTCTTTAATGTGCCACAATTGAAAGGATGATAAGAAGACTTTCACATTTCAGAAGGCTTTTTGATTGTATTAACTTTAATAACTTAATTTAAAGTTATGGCTTTACATTAAAATATATAAAATTATGAAGTCCCCACATCAAAAAGTAGTGCAAAAATTATTAGAATGACTGTTGTGGTGATGCATTGAGCACAAGATGAACACTGGCCTACTGCTTAAAAGGTGAACCCTGTTAAAATTATTTTTAATAAGCTTTTTAAATGGTTTCCATTTTGCTATTTGCATAATTAAAATGAAGGGAAAACTACTCAGACTAGGTAGAGAAAGAAAAGCCTTTGGGCCTCATACCACTTTCTCCAGTTTAGTTTCATTTGCAAAGTTAAAACTTGCAGGTACAGCTGTTACAAATTTTAAGTTAGAGGGCTTGAAGGTTGTATTGCCTTCAGAGAGGGCAAACAGCACTGCTTTTCCTAATTTGGATTAGTTTTTAATCTGGCTTGCTATCCTTGTTTTGTACATGCAGAGTATTTCCATTCTCTAAACTGGTGCTTTTGAGTGTGTGTTTAGCCAGAACAACCAGCATGACTGATGTGTAAGTTGCCCATTTTATATCTCTGTTACAGTGCCAGGGTCTTGTGCCCTCACACTGAAACGTTTACGAATGTATCATTCAGATATTTTCCAGCAAACCAGCAGCATAGCAGGTCAAATGCTATTAGTGAAATGAAACTGCAAAGTGTATTTGGAAGAACACTGATTACCAGACTAAATAATCCAGAACAAATGGTCAGAGTCTTAACAAACAAAAATTAGTAATAAAACCAAGCATGTTTGAGTATTTTGGCAGTTAACTAGTTTTTTCTTTCCTAGATAATCATACAAACCTAGTAGCTATTACACAGTGCTTTGCATGCCAGGGACAATGTTGCTATCAGTAGGAAATCACTTAATTAATTTGTATAAAATTTGGACCTATGAAGGTATACTGAGTTTGCCAGTCTCTGCTAAGAATATTTTTTTTTCAAGGACACATCAAAAGAGTTCTGTAAATAGACAAAAATTGTATCTGCTGATAGAAATGGATTTTAATACAAAAGATTGGAAAACAGCTCTCCTCCTGTCCACTGAGTGCTGGCAGAGGAGATCCTTTCATCCAGCCTTGCTTCTACTCCAGCTACTTGCAGTGGCCTCCTGGGCTGCAACAAAGTTTATGCTGAATCTCTTCTGGATCTCTAAGGAACTTTTGTCATTTCTGGCACTTGATGTTGATGTGCTCCTGCTCCTCTCCCAGCTTGCTGTGACCCTCTTCTTCTCCTTGGCACATCCAAATTTGGGAAACATCTTTCCATATGTTGCAAGGACCACTCTTCTTTTTCTCCTGTCACTTTCTTCCAGTTTGCTGTCCATTGCAGCCAACAGGACAGAACAACATTCCCCTATAGTTCCTGCCACAGCTCTTTGATCAATGCTTGTGATGGGAGCACTTCTGCCATCAGCCACTGTTTCCTCACTACTGGGGAACACTTCAAGCCAGCATCTTTGGGCAGAGCAGCCTGTATTTCAATGAAGCAACAGCTTCTTTGTGTCAAGGGCACAGCAGCTCTGGCCTATATTAACATACAGGGTAAACACAGGTCTGGGTTTTCTAAGAGGGCTAATTTGTTCAGAGGTGGTTGCTGAAGAACACAGAATATCAAGCCATATGTCAGGAAACCTTCATACTAAATTAATTCCATTGTTATCTGGTAGGGTCTGCTTGTTGACATTTTCCCAAGGATCTTTTTTGTGTTCAAAGAATCTGTGATATTCACTCATCAACTCTGGAGCACAGATGTGGAAAAGAAGTGTACCTGCTGTTCCTAGTGTGTCACATAAGTGAGGGATTTTTTACTTTGCCATTAGAGTTATCATGCCAAAACAATGAGTAATGGCTTTACAGAAAAGGCATGACAGTCAATTATCTGGCCATACATACCAAGGTGAATGCAGTAGGTCTTGTGATGTGTGTGACAGTGAGATATTTTGGTGCCTTTGGTAGTCATAAACTAGAATTACTGCAGTAACTTTTCAGCACGGTGCTAAAACAGAATGTTATGTTTTACATTTGATTTTCTACCATATTCATCCTTCAGGAATTACTGGTTTGGGACTTTTTGTAAAGAACCCTCCTTTGAGAACTAATTATGAAAAATGTTTCTCTGTTTCTCATTTTAAATTACCTCTTAGTCTATTGCAGTTCATCTTGAAGGCATTTTTGTAATGAATTTTTTTTCATGAACATTAATACAACCTGTGGCAGATTTGAATTAAATCGAAAATTTCACCATTTCTGCCAAGAGAATAGTTTTTGTCTCAGCTGCTTTTTTTTGTTTGCTTTTCTTTTTTGTTTGTTTTCCTTCTTTCTGTAATATTGAAACAGCTAGTTTCTTAAAAAGATAGCAGGATGTTGTAGTTTGGAGGAATTATTGAGAAATGAGTGGATAATTAGGACAGTTTCCTGAGCAAACCACTTCCATGACCCCAAAGCTGCTGCATTCGAATAACTAAATGTTATGTTCTTTGAAGGAGAATGTGCTTTTCTGGCTTGCAAATATATTTCCCATGGAATCCAAGGCTAGTGAAGGATTTGAAAATTATCTCTTTCTATGGTCAGTCTTTAGTACAGAAAAGGAGTTTATCCCTCCAGATGGTATTTCTTTGGCTGGTGTTTGACACTTGATGCATTTATAGTATCTATCTGATCAAACCTTTTACCTAGAGAGTTTTGTTCAAAAGTTATATTTATAAGTTACTAAGTCAAGCTAAATGAACCCACATATGATGGAAGCTTTGTCAGGTTTATGAAAACTAACTGTCTTAATGTACATCCCCCAATTTCTCTAGGTACAAATATGACTGCAAGTTGCACCGCAGTTGGTGAATATTAACTTTAACTTATGGGAAGAGAAGGAAGTGTCTCCCATAGGCTTCTTATCAGTAAGACTTAAAAAAAAGAGAAAAAAAAGAAAAAAAAAAGATTTTTGAAGTCCTTTTGTGTCCATATGTAGTGAATATCCTGCAGAATGGATTTGATGTTTGCACCTGCTGTGTTTGGTAATGCTAGACAATAGTATTAGCATGTCATGATTAGCAGAAAGCATTACATGACTGCAGAATAAACCAGGAAGTGTCATGCAACAACAGAATAAAAGAGTTGCCAAGCTGGGCATAAGAAAGAAGTGGAATATACTTATTTTCTGCTTTTCCTGAGCTTAATACAGACATTTCAGTAGACTGTTTTATAAATGGATTTAAATGCTGATGGTTATCAAAAGGACTATTCACAGCCCATTGAAATATTTTTGGGGGTTTTGTTGTTCATTTAATATTTCAAAATGTTTGTCATCAATTTGATCAAGTAAACCTTATGACATTTTACATTTCATTCCACAGAAATACCTCAGGAGCTTTTTCTCTGCAATGCTGAAATCGCCATCGTCTCCACTGAACATTGATAAAGTGGGGCTAACGTTGTCAAAATACACCATCTGTGAATTCTCACCCTTCTTCAGGAAAGGCGTTTTTGACTATAGCAGCCATGGGACCAGCTGAGTTTTAGGCCAGGATCCTTATGCTGAGGGAGTGTGGTTGGAGTGGTGCCTTCACTTTTGTGGAAGAGCAATGAGGTTAAGAAAAGAAAGTGTCTCCTCCATACCTGGAAAGTTGCATCCAAATAGCGCCAATTAGAGACGGCTACACCTCCATGCCAACCTGTGTCCTTTACCACCTCTCAAGCTGGTGCCTGCATTCTCCTGGCATGGGGTATTCAGAGATTTTTGTGTAAGTTGGTCTGTTAATACTGTACAAAGATTCTGACTCTTGTGATGAGTTTGGATCCCCTTCTTGGCAGCAGTGCTTCCTTCTCATTTGCTCTGATAATTTGTTCTGGCCATTCAAGAGCATCTCATGTTTACCATGGCAGTGTGTCATGCTGACAGAGGTTTTCTGAGTGTCCTTTTGGTTTCTGTCCAAGCTGTTCCTTAAAGAACAGTTCCTCTTTTGTTTCTTTATCATAGTGTCATGTTTAAGGTAGTGATCATACTCCACTGTTGTTTCTTTTCCTTCCAGATACACTGTTTAACTATTTGATTGTATAATTGTATAGTTTTTCTCAGAAGAATTAAAGGGCCTGGGTAACTTGAATGCTTACAAAAACATGTGCAGCAGAAAGAATATAATTTAAACCCTGTCAGAGTCTTCCAGGTTTGGTTGTTTGGAGGTAGAACAAATCATTCAACATTAATATAGAAGCAAAGGAAGCAATAGTTACCGAATAACATGGTCAGCAACTTTTCAGATTTCGTAATCATTCAGACTGTAAATGGAAACTCTGCACTGTACAGAGCTCATACCTATGCATAAAGCTGATGCAAAGTGCTATATATTGTTTTTTAAATAGCTTCTTCACAATTGTTGTAAAACCTGAGGTTTATTTGCATCTGTTAAAATTTACAGGATTTAAATAATAGTACTTTAAAATTACTCAGGACTTATTCAGACTTGCACATGTATATACAGGTAAAACTCAATTTTATATTGCTGCAGATTCAAAAATATGTATACACTGTGACTGGAATTGTGTATGTGTACATGTTAATGTATAATTGGTTGTATAAAAATCAGAATTAAATTACTTCCAGTTATTAAAATTCATAATGAAAGGTAAGTTTTGTGTGCTATATATTCAAAGTGTGAAGCATTTCTTGTGAGTTGACATCACTCACCACTGGTAGGTTATGGTAATCAAACTATTTCATGTCATTGAAAATTATTATTAAAACCTAAAGTAACAACACTGGTGGCATTTTTATTTCATGCTAAATTACAGGAACAGCAGTGTTTTATATTTAATAAGATACGTTCATGGTCCTGAGGGAACTGGTCAAAGAAGTGTCTAAGGGACTATTCGTCATATTTAAGAAGAGATGGCACTCTGGTGAAGTTCCCACTGACTGGAGAAGGGGAAACATAACCCTTATTTTTAAAAAGGGAAAAGAGGAAGACTCAGGATCTTCCCAGGCCCATGAAGGCCAGTCAGTCCTACCTCAAGATTATGGAGTAGGTCCTTTTGGAAACTCTGCTAAAGCTCATGGTAAATAATGTGGTAATTGGTGACTGCCAATATACTTTAACTGAAGACAAATCATGCCTGACAAATTTGGTGGCCTGGGAAGACCTTCTAGAGCCCCTTACCATACCTACAGGGAGCCTGCAGGAAGGCTGGAGAGGGACAAAGGCATGCAGGGATAGTGGGAATGGTCTTAAGCTCTTTTTTTAGATATTAGAAAGAAATTCTTGACTATAAGGGTGGTGAGGCGCAGGCACAAGTTGCACAGAGAAGCTGTGGGCAGCCCCTTCACTGTAGGTGTTCAAGGCCAGGCTGGATGGGGCTGTGAGAAACCTGATGAGAAACACCAGGAAGGAGTCCCTGCCTATGGGCTTTTAAGAGAGCCCCCTTTTTTAGAGGACTTTTAAAGTCCTCTACAAACCAGACCTTTCTATGATGATGTATAAAGATAACTGGGTTCCATTACTAAACATAGCTTGCCACAATAAGCATCTCTAATTAAAATTTAAAAAATGAAAAAAATTAGAATGGATAACTAAATTTTGAGAGTATTTTTATAATTTTGGTTAATTTGAGGGAAAACAAATTTTAGGGTAAAAATTCTAATCCCTATTATCAGCAGGGTAGGATTTATTGCCTTTGAATATGTCTGACTTTTTCTGACTCTAACTGTCTTAGGTATCTTAATACCTTCAGTTGGGAAGCTAAGCATTCAGATCAAACCTGTTGATTCTCAGACTGTCTTTTTTCACTGGGTCCTGGCTGTTCCTGGACTCCCTCATGCACTGGAGCACTAGCTGCCTGTGCTTGATCACTGTTAGAGACCCAGCCTCATGATCCTTACTCTGCCAGTGCCTTCCTTACACCTCTCCAGGCTCTCCCAGGGCTCTCTGTGCACATTTCATCCTCCTGACCACAAGACTGTGGTCTTCCCTTCATTCTTCACTCCACTGTTTGGCTTTGCTTGTGCTTCCCAGATCAGAAAGTGAAGGTTGGGTGCTTGCTGGATTCCTATGGTGACCTGAGTAACTGGAGTTTGTTGTTGCAGCAGGTTAATGGAAGACTGGTAAGTGCATGTGGCTGTCTTGCTCCAATGCCCATATGAGTGCTTCAGAGGCAGAAGTTAAGGATGATAAATAAATGACCCTAAATCTCACTTCAAAGCCAGTTACTATTCTGTTTCTCCTTCTCCCTTGGCCTCTTCCCCCTCCTACCTCACTGCAATGGAGTATGATAAAGAATTAATATCTCAGAGTCTTTAGAAAAATGATTTTGCATAACTGTAGAGCATTATTTCCTATGTACCACTTCTATGGAAGGACCTAGCAGGCCAAAAAATGGTAAACTGCCTTATCTACTGTACAGATAAACCCATTTCCTACAGTTGTCTTTCCTGAAAAACTACCAGTGTGCCAAGTAGATCTCCATTGCACCACATGGTGAATGCTGGTTATGAAAAGGCAAAAGCAAACAGGACTCCTAGATGTATTTTGTATCACTTTGACTTTGGAGAACCTGTTTAAGAAATACTCAATGTGATAAAGAGTTAATTCAAGTGAAAAATTTGAATTTTTTTTTTTTTTTACTTGAATTTAAATGAAGACTTGCACTGGATTCCTGTCTACAGTACAAATTGATTCAGGGAGGACCAGATGCTCCAGTGGTGTAAACCTGCCTCTAAGGTGGTTAATTTATGTTGTCTAGTTTATCTGACCTGTGGTGTTAAATGTACACATTGCAAATAACAAAGTTATTTAATCACTATATTTACAATGTCATCAAGTTAAAAGCTACAGAGTTGTGAATGTAAGCATGAGATTCGGACCACAACCCCAGGCCACCACCTTTTCCCCACCTTCCTACCTATTTTTCACTGGTATCCAGAGTTCAATCAAAGATGGCAAGCTCAGGCTAAGCTATGAGGCATCTTTGAATAATTACATCAGTAAAAAATACGATGGCTGTTTATAACCTAGAGTCTTTAAACCCAGACTTCTTGAGAAGTTTGCAGTAGAAGCTGAAGTGCATGTCAAAATTACTAGCCATTTCAAAGATGTTCCAATTGCATTTCTCTGTAGATATCTTCAGGCTCTAAAATTGTCCATTAATTTTATTTTCAACATATTGACACTTTCAGCAACATTGTGAAAGTTATTTTCAGGCCCAGTATGGCTAGTATTTTTTTCCAAGTGCCTCAGTAATTGAGAAATGTCCTTAAATAAAACCTATCTTACGTATCAGTCCTATATATATTTCAGGCAAAGTGTGCGTTTAAGTGCTTTACTATAATGGGGCTATCACACTTACGCATGCAACTGAAATCATGCCTCCATTAAAATCACCAAACCACTTGGCTCATATCCTTGCTGAGCCTACAGCAGTTTTTCAATAGTGCTGCACAAAAAGAGGCAAAAAAGCACACTGGAGATGGTGCTTGACTTTTTTCCTGCATAACATGATCAAAATGCAAAAAAACCTTTGAGGAACGCCTTGTTGTTGGTCTTGACCCTGCTCTCCTTTAACTGGAAGTTCTTTTCCCCTGAATATGCTGCTGCTCATAAGCAAGAGGTTGAGCAGACCTCAAAACCCTGCTGATAAATGGCTCCTGGCAATCTCCTTGCTCCTGTATGTGGGAATAAGAAATAGGTTTGTATTAGACTGTGATAAAGCTTGAAATTTTATATGCTCCCAGCTCACCAAAGCCCCAAAATTGGAAAAAATAAATTATTTTTACCTTAGCAAGTTTCTTATATCCATCCCTGGGTTTATTTTCTCTGTGTTTCATTAGATTCTGGAAAAAAAATGTGCTTGATAAGCTAAAGAGCAAAAACTTTGTGGCTTCCAACCTCATAATGGGAAATAGAAGATATTCCTTTGCAGGACAGGCGTCATGAGCAGTTAAGGTCTATGCAGTTGTATAGACCCTGAACCAGTAAGGTCTATGCAGTTGTATAGACCCTGAACAAGTTTAAGGCTTAAAGTCTGGATATATTTTCTTGGCAAAGCTGTAAAGTGAATTTTAATTATACTGGGTTCTGCCACTTTTTAAAATTGTTGTTTTATTATTTTAAGAGTGTGCTTTGTTATTATTGGTGGCAAACGAGAATGCTGTTGTACATGTACCTTTTTATTCCTAATACAATGAAAACAAAGTTAATTAGGAAAAAAACCATAAAATATAATCAATTAAGTTGGAAAAGGCCTCTAAGATCATCAAGTCAAACCATTAACCCAGTGCTACTGTGTCACCAGTAAACCATGTCCCCAGGTGCCACATCTGCACATTTTTTGAATGTTTCAAAGGCTGGTGATTCCACCATTTCCCTGGGCATCCTGTCCCAATGCCAGACTACCCTTTCAGCAAAGAAATCTTTCTTAATATCTAATCTAGACCTCCCCTGGTGCAACTTGAGAAAGGAACAGGTCAGGAAAGTGAACTGTGAGCTGAAAACTAATTTTGTGGGCAGCAGATAAACTTCCTTAGGCCACCTGTCTAGTGCAGTTAAATCCATAAAAGAGCTCATCCAACTGGCTGAAAATAGCCAATCACAAACTATACTGTTCTTTTGTCTTTTTGAGATTAAATTTTAAAAGGAATTTGTGGGGAAGCCATATTAAGGGTGAACATTCATGCTTGACAAAGTGGTGGCAAGACTTTGGACCAGAAGTTTTAGCCTCATGTCTGCAGTGTGTAACAAGTCTTAGAAGCAAAAATGCAAGTAGCAGCATGGGAAACCTTTTCATCTTTTACAACTTCATTTTCTTTATAAATGCTGACAATTTTCTCCAAAGTTATGCTGACATTGGAGCATGTAGCACAGCTTTTGCACTCACAGAGAGTTTTAGCAGCACTTTGGTGATTGTTTTTTGAAACTGGTCTCAGAAAAAGAAATAGGTCTAAGAAAAAGGTTTTTACAGACTCTTTCAAAGTCCTTCTCAGTTTCTTTTGCTAGTTTATTCTATCTTCTCATTACAGGTTTATCCGGGTGGCTTGTTCTCATTCTTTTTAAGTTTTCAATTGCTTCCTGTCTATTCCTTCCTACTATTCTTGTTTTACAGGTGGTTTATAAGAATGTGCTGGGAAGAGTTGAAGAGAAAGCAAATCCTTTATTATATGAGAAATAGTAGTTATCATCTTCTGATAACTTGTTCTGATCTCCTGTTGCAAAGTGCAACAAGCAGTTTTGATCTTTTTAGATCTGAGCCTTCAAAGATCTTGTACGCTACAGCTTTTTGGGGTGTTACTGCATTTTTTCATGATCATTCCTATTTTTTTTTAATTGTAATCAATGTATGACACAAGCCTTTCTTCAAACAAGGTTTTTGGAGGGAGAGAGCCTTCTACTTAATGCCTGGTTTCTTTCTGGGACTCTGCCTTTTGTCATTATCCTCGCTCAACAGTATATTTTCTCCACATTACATGTTTTAATGTTACCTTGAGACATTATGTTTTTCTGTTTCCTTAAATGGATCAGAGATCATCAACTGAAACCACATTTTAGTTGTGTTCTGCAAAAATCAGTGTCCTCAATTTTTGATATTGGAAATTATAACAGAAATCAGAATCTCAAAAATGAGCAGGTGAAAATTAATGGTGATGGTGTTGTTCTACCTGGGAAATCACTGTGTTTTCAGGACTTCTGCATCATGGTTGTTTTTTTCCTGAATGTGAATACCTTGGAGATAAATGGGTTGCAAATTACTCCTTTCCATGGTGCAGAGTAGCATCCTGATAATAGGTGCAAAATGAATCTACTGATAACGAGAGCTTCAAGAATTGTTCTATGGAAACTAATGACGTGTATCAAATCACCTGTTTTTCTTATTGAGTTCAACGGGAGAGAAGGCAATGCTCTACTGCTGAAAAAACAAGCTATGGCACATTTTCATCCATAACCACTTCCAATTCTCATTATTTCAGTAGCTGAGCAACAGGAGAAGAGTGCTGGACAATGCAGAGGCAGGGGAGCCCTCTGAAAGATTAGTGTGAGAGAGTGTGAATGGAGTCCTCTGAATGATTAGCAGAAGAGAATGTGAACAGTAAAATACATCTCTCAGTCTGTTCTGTGTTCAGATATGTCCTGTTTTGAGCTTGGGAGTGTTCATTAATGCAGTGTGGATGAAATAAAATGCCAGTCCTGGGAAGCAAGTGCTTCCAGGAGGTACAGCGGACACCCTCTAGGCTCCAGCACAGAAAGGTTGTTCAGCAATGTGTGAAATCAGAACCTCGGACAAGCTTCCAAGCTGCCTGAGCGTATTGATTTTGGCACCTGCTTTTGTGAGCAGGTGCTCAGGTTTATGTGCCCAGATGAAGTTACCTCTTAACATCTTAATTACATGCCAGACTCTGGCTGTATCTATTGTGTGAGTAGTTCTAGGTGTTGTTGGGAAAGGCAACAGAGAATAGAAGTACACAAAAAAGAGTTGCAAGAAAATTTTTAAAAACTAATCCCAGACCAAACAAACAAAACAAAACCAAGAGCTTGTTGGAAAGACAAAGGTATCACAAACTTCTTAATCTGTGGTAACTTAACGTTTGCATAACATTATTTACTGAATGTACCAGAATTGTTCAAATTTGTCAAGTTTATCATCAAATGAGAGCATCTCAGCACAGCAAGGGGATTTCACTACCCCTGTTCTTTTGTAGTGGTGAAACAGGGTTTTAGGGGGCTGGGACTCTGCTGGGTGTATTGGCAACATGTGTTTCATTCAGTGTGAATTAAATCAAGGGTGGAATTTAAAAGTCATAATGAGTAATCTGGCCTTCAAAAACATGATGAGATTTTACAGGGCAAATTTCAGCCTGTTTATTAGCACTCATCTGGCATCCTGCACACTGCAGGACAAAAGGCATGTAATAATTTTCACTACACCATTATGAAGACTGTTGAATTACCTTTGACAAGGCTTCTAAGTGAGACTACTTTGATGATACTCTGGAAAATCAGCAACAACAGGACCTTCTTGGGTTAAGTGATTTATTACCCAGGCATGCAGGCTTGGGCTGTGGTTATTAAGGCTGCACAGAGCTCTATGCTAGAAATTTCTTGGTCAGTATCTGTCCTGGTTTAAAGGCCTAGGTGTCTGCCAGGGAAGGTGAGAAGCTCCTTTGGAATGGAAAATGTGATCCCTTTCTCTCCAAGTTATTATAACTTTGAAATTACAGGGCTTTCAGGCAAAGATATGTGAAAATGAGTCCTTTACTAGAATATATATATACATACAAGGCAGACAAACGACAGTGGCAGTGACACCAACCAGCAGCACAAATCCAGTGCCAGCCTCTCCCACTTTCCCCTTGGAGCAGTTCCAGGCACAGCCGGCAGGGGGCGCTGGTGGCTCCCGGCCAGGCAGGGCCTGTGCAGTGATTTCCCCGCTCCAGCAGGGGGCGCTGTGGCGCGGGCTTATCCGTGTTCCCCCTCACACGGACAATGGCGGGCCGGCCGGCAGGAGAGAGAGAAAAGGCACTGCTTTTGCAAACTCACAAGGTGGGAATGGGGGACAGCCGGTCCTGGTGCCAATCCTGATGGCAAGATAGACTTTAGTAGGGACTTTGGAGCAGCAGGCTGGAACACCAGACCTGACCAATACCCCAGGGTGGCAAATGAAGTGTAGCAAAATCTCCAAAGCGGTATCAGGAGCGGGGTGGAGGAGGTGCACATAGGGTTAAAGTGTTCAGCAGCAGCAGCTGGAGGAGGGAAGGGGTTGGGATACAGGGCTTTCCCCTGAGACACCCGAGTAGATGGTGAGGGTCCTTCCCAGTGGGGTTGTGTGTTGAAAAGGTCTCAGTTCAATGGCTGCTCTGACGAGCAAAGCCTCATTCACAGTAGGGGAAGCAGTGAAGGACGGAACTCTGCGGTGGCAACGAATTGTCCCCACATCAACAGCAGCACGGTGTCATGTCCTGTCCCAAGAGCAAGAGCAAGAGAGGAGCTGAGCCTAACCCCTCACCTCCACTGCCAAAATCTCACAGTATCTGCCCTTCCCAAGAGAAAGCCTTCGACTAAGAGAGTGCAGCCAGCTGCACCCTTTGCCCCCATCTTGGCCATTCCCATCTCTTAGGCAACAAATGGGAGAAAATTCTCTGAGAAAGAAAAACAAAACAAAGGAAAAATCCTAACCTCCAACAGTATCTCTCCCTGGGAAGGCGCTATTGTGATTTAACTGGAGAGGTGTAAGTAGATGCCATATAGGAGCTCGCTCACTTCCCACCCCATGTGCAATGGTGGAGAGAATTGAGGAAAAAAGTAAAAATTGGGGATTGAAATAGGACAGAAATGGAAGGGATAGTAATAATAATAATGAAAAGGTAATTAGAATATACAAATCAAGTGATGTGCAGTACAGTTGCTCACTGCTTGCTGAGTGCTGCCCAGCCAATTCTTGAGCAGCTTTTCCTCAGTTTTATGCTGGACCATGTGAATTGAAATATCCTTTTGACCAGCTGGGCTCAGCTGTCCCTGCACTTGTGCCCCTACCAGCCTCTTCCATGCTGGTCTGGTTTGAGAAGCAGAAAAGTCTTTGCCTTAGTGTAAACACTGCTTAGCATGAGCTAATCAGTTTGTTATCAACGTTTTTTCATCCTAAATCCAAAGCATACCACTGTACCAGCCTGTAGGAAAGAAAGTTGCTCTACCCCAGCCAAAACCAACACAAGATACATTGAATTTAAAATAACTGATTTGTTTTGTGAGCCTTTGATTTGTCTGTACTTTGGCCAATATTCACCTTTCAAGTACACACTTTTCTTCCATTGGCAGATAGCCATTCAAAATTCTAGAAACTAGTGGTGGCAGGATGGTAGAGGCAAAAGCGGACCAAGAAAGGTGATGACGCCACTTGGGCACCTCAACAGCCAAGTCTAACACCCCTTCCCCAGGTTATCCTGCTTGATGAAACTCAGGACTCACTGCTAACTTCCTACCACCTCCCACAAGTTACGGTGAAGAAGCTGCTCTGTGGCTTCTCTGCAGGTTACCAATGATATTCCATTCCTCTGGTTCCTTTGCTCAAGCCCTTTTTAAAGCAAATCACTTTTCAGTTTCATTTGTTTTGTTGATTAAATGCATATTTCATTTTGATCCCTTTTTAGTGCCTTGTGCAGTTTTTCTGTTCCCTTACATATTGCAGAGATGAGAGGGGAAAAAAAGGAAGCTGAAATACCTTTTTTTTTTTTTTTAATTTCCTCTCCTTTCCTCCGGCTTTATAATGTGAACCCCCTCTTTTCACGTTCACACAGGAGTATACTTAAAAGTCAATTTTATACTGCTTGGTCTCAAGGTAACTCAACGTTTTCACTCCCTTATTATTAAACCTAAGCTTGTGACTGAAACTGAACGCTCACCCCTTTTCAAATTAACCCCTTGGTGCAAAATGTCAAGGGTTTTCCAACTCCATCAAGTGGAATTCACTGAAGCTGGGAACTTATTGGCACACAAAGGGGTTAAATCTGCAGCTAATGCTCTAGATTATGTTGATTTACTAACCCTATCATAAAAATGTCCAAGAACTGATGTTGTTTGGTCTTCTATTCAGGGACAGATGTGAGAGAAAACCGAACAAATCCACAGCTGTAAGAAGGAAAAACAATAAAGGGCCTGGGAGTGGAAACCAGCAGAATTGTATCCCATATTTATAGGCCAAATCCAACTGCTAATTATAAAAAATTCCTCCAGTTCTCTGACCTCAGTGCAGCTGCAGGGTGATGGTGCTAGTGGCACCACAGGGACCTGGGGTGGACTGGGCAGACTGTTCTGGAGTGGCTGGCTTCAGGAGGATTCGGGTTTAGCCAAGCTGTCCTGCACATCTCCCAGCTCTGGACACGTCCCCTAGCAGCCAGTCTGGCCGTGTGACTGTACATACGCGGGACGAGCCCAGGTGCAGGGCTGGGTAAGGGCACATCTATGCTCCAGAGGGCCATGCCAGGACACAAGAGCAGTGAGAGGCTCCAAGGCATCGCCCTGCCTGTGCTCCCAGTATGGGAGCTGTCGACAGATGGTTTGCATGTTTGAGAAATCAAAGCCAAGATTTCTGCAGCCACGTGGGGTACCCCAGAGAGCCCCTCCTTGCCAGCCATTAGCTCAGGTAACACAGACAAGGCCAGGAAAAGCAGAAAAACAAATTTTCCTTCCGACTCTGTTGCCAAATGCTCCTTCACTGCATGGTGTGGAAAGAAGAGTTCTAGCCAGATGATGAGGAAGACCCCAAGGGTTCAGGCAGCCCAGGGACAAGTGCTGCCCGGCTCTGCACTGTGATTTGCCTCTTTTCCCTCACTGCTCCAATATGGACTGGGAGCACAGCATCATTTTCTGGCTACACAGATCACACATTAGTTTGAAAAGCAAACTCTGGATGTGATTTAACACAGGGAGATGGAAAGTTGAGAGAACGTGGCAGTGAGTTTGCATTGGAAGAGGATGGTAAATCTTCAGGGATCCAGGTTTTTGGAAGAGTAGGCTCAAAAAAGTTTTATATGTATTGTCTCTTTCTCATTGAAACACAGATTACAAGTAATTCTAGGATCTGTAAGGCTGGAGACTGGCAGTCTTACCTTATGTTGTTCAAAATATGTTTTCCTCTTACTCTTGCCTGTTTTTGCTTCAACAGAAATGCCTTGACAAGACATTGCAGTAATTTTCCCAATAGATATGATAGTCCATCTCTGGAGGCTTTAGAAGATATTTGCTCAAATAGGGAGAATTTACTGTACCACCAATTCTGTGAAAGTACTAGATTAGGATATCAGTTATTGTGTCTTACTACACAAATTACCGTTTATATAATTGTAAGTCTGTCTCTACTGAGCAACCGTTTTTATGGTGATGATCTTAGTATTTACATAAAAATTGTAGTACACAAGGTAAATTGTGTATTCTAACCTACAATTTTTGACAAGAATTTACACATGCACAATAACTTATTTTTTCTTCTTAAGCAACAGTAATCATAAGTAATGTGCAGAAACATTCATAACAGTCTTGCATGAAAGCTACATTTTTCCCTCCGTTACCTGCTGTAATTACAGTGAACATCAATTCCACCATAGGTAGATACACCAGATTTTGTTTTCCCTTTATCCTCATACAATTTTAATGGCTATCCCTGCTTAGAATACAACATTTTAAATTAAAAAATTAAAAATTTAGAAGAAGTTTGTTTCCCTGACAACAGTGACAGCAACATTTAATTCCCCTCTGTGTGATTTGTAGATAAATATATACAGTTGCTGATACTAGTGAGATAACGTGCCTGGGGCTAATTGTGCCATTACAAATATTTGAAGCCTGAGCTTGATAATGTAGGTCATGGTACTTAAATATGTATGAACTGAATTAATTTAACTTTCCTGCTGCTTGCCAGCATATTGACAGAACCTTTGGTAAAGGAGCTACGTGATCGTCACGAAGCAGCTGAATTGTGCTGGGCAGAGTTGATCACATATCGATCAGACATTGTGGGGCTTTGTGTTTATTTGGATTTGTGGTGGCTGCTCAAAGGAGGAGGCTCACATGGGATCATGGGGCTTTTGAAGCAGATTCTGCTGTCTTCCTTCAGGCCAATGGCTGTCTTCTCCTGGATTCCAGTTGTGGGACATCCCAGTCTGGCACATGAGGTATGTAACAGAGCTTTGCCTAAGTAAGCCCTGCATAAAGATGGCAGCCTTGATTCTGATTGACCAGTCCCCAGGATTGGTCCTGAGAGGAACTGTGTGTGTCTGGGTTTTGCTCAGAACCATGAACAGGAGTGCCCCATGGTTGTGTTTGTAGTCTGGGGCTCTGCAGAGCAGCCACAATGTCATGTTGTGGTCATCCCATGATGGTAAGACTGGCCTGGATGTAGCCAAAGACAGGATGCCCTCAGAGTAGCTGACAAGGGCGTTCTGGACTTTTTACATTTCACATTATTAATTTATTAAGATAGAAAAGATGAGGAGAAATGCCAAGCTGTTTGGTATAATCATTGTGTCCTGCCCTGTGCCTGCATGAGAAATCATTGAAATTTTAAGCCTCCTGTATGCAAAGTTGTTCTGCTTATGGTGATCCCAGACTCTTGGTTTTGTCCTATCAAGCATCAAGCTCAGTTCTAGTGAAAGAAAACCCTTTATATACCCATCAATGAATATATTTTTAAGCTCAGGACTCCTGGTTTAGCCTGTAAAGAGCTTTGGCCAGGCTCAGGGGTGCTTTGCCTCTCAAAGCAGATTGCAGCTAGAGGAGAGGAAACCTGATTCCTTGGCTCTGCTTCTCTGATCTCCAGACAGAGCCTTGCTGGGGAGTGATTCCTTCAGCACTTTGTTTCGGGGCAGTCCCTCAGGCTGCTGGCAAATGAACACTTGCAACATTGCTGAGTGCCAAGTTTGGGTATGGGCAGAGTGATATGTTTATGGTTCTTTTAGTTTCTCATTTCCACTTCTCACATTCTTTCATAGCTAATGAGGCAGGTGCTGAACCTAGTGAAAATTTACAGGTGGTGAAGCTAATGCTAATCCCAATCCCAGTGTCACGAAACCTTGGCAGAATTGTGGCCCTCTCCCTTTTGGAGTGGCACCAGCACATCATCTATAAGTCTGTGTCACCTGATGGCTGCACCAGCACAGCATACATGAATTTTCTTGGATGCTTTGGCAGATGGAGAAGTTGGTTGTCCTCATTGCATCAGCAAAATCTTAAACAGGACTGTGGAAGCTGGCTTCGATCCTCAACATGTGCCTGCTGCTGGGCCTTGGGTGAAGTCAGTGGTGTTACAATGTTTTATAGAGTGTGAGGCACTCACCACGAGCTATGGGGAAATATAATAATGAAAGTGGCATATTTTAGGGGGATGCAATTTCAGCAGCACAGAACACTGCTCCTGCAGGGCTCTTAGCTGGGAAATAGGCTGCCACAAGTCACCTAATAAAGCTGGGGGCAACGTGCTGTGATGAATCATGTTGGAAAGTAGGAAAAGCAGACATAAAGGGAGAAGATGAAATGAGAAAGAAAAGGCTTGAAAAGCCAAGTATCATGGTTCAGATCACATTAAAAGGATTATTTAGATGTGAGTAACGGGGTCAGAAATTCTATATCTAACTAGACGAACTATGTGCTGTCTTATTACAGCAAGTTCTGCTTAGAACTTTTTTAGATTTAACATGCTGAAATAATGTTACGCATAGCCAGCCTTGGTCCATGCCAGTAATTAGTTTGAGTGCAATTAATCTGAATGAAGATGACATCTTTTGTCAGCAACAGGTAATCCTTCCTAGCAAAGGTAAAGCTGAGCAAGCAATTGAAAGGGAAATCATTAGCAACATTCTCCTTCTCCTGCAATTTGTCTTCACATCCTGTTACTTCCCTGGATGGATGAGCTAAACACAGAGAATAACAAAACAAAAAACAGCCCTTTGTGAGCTTCTGCAGCTGGTCTTTCTGGTTGAAAGGAAGGCTTTCCTTTGTATGTGTTGATACTTCTTGAATGAAATGCTTTGATGGTCCCTTAGGAATTTAGCTTGTCTCAAAATGAATGTAGAAATTAAAGGAAATATGTAATTTGTAAAACAATTATATTGGTTGAAGAAAAATTTGTTACAGTGTGTTTGCTCAGATTTAGCACATTTAGATATATTTATGTCCATGACTTCTTTGCTGGAGTCTCAGTCAGAAATATGATCCCTTTCTGGGTACCACACAGGAGGCAGCATTAGACAGTTTTCCATGGCTCAGCCATCCAGTGATATCAGAGACTGTCTGGGGGCCTCTGTGGTAATGTCAATTAGCCATAAAAGTTGTGCAAACAAGCATTATGCCACCTCCTTATGCATCCCCTGCGGCTCACAGTGACACAGTAATGTCCAGAGCAAAATAACTATGTCAGAGCATTGCTGTCTTTTGCAGCTCCTCTGGTGATACTGGACTAGTCTCACATGGAAGCTGGGTTGTCAAATTGAAAAGAGGATTTAGCCTTTAGTATCCTTTCTCAGGATATGCTTTTCAAATTGAAATGCCAGTAGTTTGCATCTAATTCCTCTTGAGCTAAACATATTTGCTTTCAGTTCCTGTCTGTGCTTTTCTCTCAGACGGTGTTTCTGCAGGTGATTGGGGAATCCCTTAGCTCCAGGGGATCAGCAGGCATTATCTGCCTTTCTGTCCTCAATTCCTCCGTATGTTCATTTATTTACTGCCATTCCCTTGATTTTAAAATGGAAAAGCACAGATGTCTGAGGAGTGTCTGCCTTTTTTTCCGCTGTAATTAATTATCTATTATCTATAAGGGTGCTGCATTGATTGCTCCATCAAGGGCTGTGTAACTCAGGGAGGAGTTTCCCAAATGGAAATCCCTTCCCTGACCTCCCCAAGGGGAATGAAGTATGGATCTGTCCTACCTGTGTGAGATGGAAGAAGAAGCTCAAAAGCTCTTAGCACTGCCGTCATGCAAACACAGAGCTGGGTGCAGGAAAAGCATGCAACAACAATTACCACATTGGTGACAGCCTTGAAATGGAGATAAGAATTAACAGAGCCCTTAAATTTAGAGACCAGAGAATGTACCTGATCCCTTTTCTGCAGCACCACCCAGAAAATAAGTCCTGGTGTAGAGGGATAAGACCATGACTTTCTTCCTATGGCCAAATACTTTCCTACCAGATCTTGTGGTATTTCCCATATAGCATCCACAGTCTGAGATGAGTCTTTAGGTGCCTTTTTCCTAACCACAAATGATGCATCTCTTAACCCAGGACTACAAATCTGATGCATGCCATCCATGTGGAACTGAGTTTCTTGGATCACACACCCTTTGATTGCATGCTCACATGGGCTTTTCTGAGCACTGTCAGCAGCTGGGGGCATGCAAATCTGTATCTAATGCTCCTTTGCACAGAAATATTTCCTCCCTTTTGAAATGCTCTGGGTGCTCCACAGATGAAGGGTGCTCAGGGCACAGCTATGCATTTAACTTGGCTTAACACATTTGTTCTTTAATCGTTCATTATCCAGATGGGAACAACTTCAAAGTGCTGTTCTCAGCAAGACACATTCCTCCCTATCACTTGAATATGCCCAAAGCCTGTTTCCTGAAAAACTTCGACTTTTTTTTTCAAATGTATAGTATTTCAAAGTCACTTTACGTGACTTTACCAGGATCGCTAGCAGTTAAATCCATCATGATCCAAAAATGTTTGAGGGAATATTTTACCTAAGTTGTATTGTAGGCATAAAGAGCTCAGCTGCAGAAGGCCTCCTAGTGTGCCCTGGCTCCACATAAAAGAAAAATAATGGATATTTTCATTAATAAAAGTGCAGATCATCTTTTGCACTCGTAATCTCAGAGTAATTAAACAGCTGAGAGAATGATGGGACAGAATGGGAGAGAATGATGATTCCTACCAAGACTCACTTTCCTCAAAGGTTCCTTTTCCTGTATGTTTGAATGTGTTTCTAAGAAATCTTATAAATAATTATTATTCTCTTTTTTAAAAGCTGCCTTCTGGAGATAAAGCAAATAGCATTTTATTTGTTATTGTGTATCGTGATATATAACACAATCTGATGAACTTTCAAAAGGAACAGTGTGAGATCTTGCAGAGGAGCATTTCTGGGAGAAGTAACCCAATGATGAGGGCTCGGACTGAGATGGAGGCCCAGCCCTGCAGAGGTTTAAGTGTTGTGAACTGCTACCATGTGTCTTGTGGTGTTGGGGGTTACAAAGCACCACAGGCAGTGGGAATTTTTTGGTTCTCTCTGAGTATCATCTTTTATCAAAAAAGTGTTTTATTTTTTACTTCAGTCCTCATGATGTAAGAAAAATGGTCACGAATGTGGCAGTGCAGGGTGAGAAATTCAACAAAAAGAGCTCAGGTTGACTTAACATTTATCTTGTGATTAATATTGTGGCTGAACTTGCCAATTTATACTATTTGAAAGGCCAAATTAAATAACCTGTAATATTTTTATACTACCCTTCAGATGTGGATTGAAAAGCCCTTTCAGATGTGAAACTGTCTCTTGTGATATACTTGTGATAGAGCATTTCTGTGAATTTGGGCTAATTTGGTCTTATTTTCCTATAGTGATTTTTCTTAATTCTGTCTCACTTTTCCATGAGTGATGGTCTGTACATGTGCACTTGCTCTCAGTGGGACCTATGGAACCCTGTACTATCCAGTTACTTCACCACAAAATTATCTGTCTAGGGATTTCACCTGCCTGAAAGTTAATCTGGCAAAGGGCATGTGTACAGAAAAGGCCTGACAACCAAGAAGTGATATCAAGAAAACAGAGCCAGGAAATCCCCCAGGAGGAAGAGCAGCTCCATATATTCCCCAGCTGACTCGGCTCGCAGGTCTTCAAGAAAATATCCAATTTGAGAGAAAAAACAAGTGCCTTTCTTCTGCTAGCTTTTAAAAATTATTTTTGCTTGAGTAATGTCGAGCTCCTTTGAGGTAAATATCTACAGGAATAAAATCATCGAATGAACATAGAACCCTAGAACCAATTGGGTTCATTTAGTTTCAGACCCTTCACCATGGGCAAGGATGTCCCCCACTATATCAGGTTGCTCAGGGTCCCTGGCCTTGATCACTTCCAGGGATATCTATGATCATTTTATGATTTCTGTGCATAAATAAGCACCTACTGGGAGAGGTTGTGGTGGTCACTGTGAATTACTCAGCCTTGGAAGTGATCAAACACAATCCCCAAGTAAATCCTGTGGCCAGATTCACTCAGCATCTCATCTCATAGTGCTCCTTTCCCCCTTTGCTCAGAAATAATAGGCATAACTTTTCACCAAGACACAATTTATATGGCAAACAAAATCACAGCAGCAATAAGAGTTAGGCAGTACACTCCAGGAACCTCAATGCGGTGTAAAATTAAATGTAGCAATGATGCTGTGCACTAATATTGGCATCTCTGGCTCCACTGTAAAAATTTGTTCAAACCACCATTTAGGAAGAAATTTTCTGTGAGCTGATGGTGGTTCAGTCCAGCTCCCTTGCCAAAATCTTGTCATTTTTTGCTTTACATTACCTCCCCTCAATTACACGCTCATCTTTTGCATGCCAAAACAGGGTAAAGGCTTTGTTAAACCTCAAGTGCCTGATCGTCTCCTTGCAATACAGAGCTTCTTTCTGCTTCAACTTTTCCCAGTTCCTCAAGGTTTTCTAGTTCTTCGCATTCAATGCTATGATCTACAACTATGCTGATAAAGCCTTTGATTTGCAGTGGATAACCTGCTCTCCTGTAGATATTATCTGTCTGTTTGAGCAAACTCTGTTGCCTTCACGTGTCCTTCAAATGTCCCAGATAGAGGCACTGTGGAAGGGTTAAGGGGAATATGCTCTGGAAAGGTGCCAGGGGATTTATGTGGTGATGCTTTGAGGATGCGCTTGAGAAGTATAAAGTGTGCTTCTCATGTTTCATGGCTATGCTTAAAATCAACTCATCTCAGGACTTGTGGAAAATAAAAGGTTTTGGAGGAGCACGGGATGGTTCCCTTGGCAGCTCAATGTAAATCATACTGTAATCAGCTGTGCTTGCTCCCCACATCCACCTAGTAAAGAGTGTGCTTGAGGAAAGGGTGATATTTAATTCACAAGCTAGCATAATTAAAGCAGATTTGATCTGCAAAATCAGCTTGGGAAAGGGCTCTGAGAAACCCCTTTCTGCTTCTTCCTGGAGCTCCTCCTGGATAAATGCGCAAGGCAGAGACTGATAGCAATCCCTTCATCTGCTGAGATTCAGGTGCGATTTGCCCCTGCATCAGAGGTGAACAGCATCACTAACCAAATCAGACTAAAGTGAGAGAGTGGCAGAGCTGAGGGAAAGGTGGGATCAGGGGACTTTCGAAGGCTGAAGTTCTCTTAGAGAGTGAATGGGACAAGATAAAAAAATGAGATCACTGACAAGATGAAGCACAGAAGTTGATAAAACCCTCAGACTTTGGAAGATTTATGAGAGCCTAATAAAATGCAGCAGGTTTCCCTCATGAGGACCACAAGAATGAAAGCACGATTGCCAGCACAGGTAAGTCTTTCACCTGAAAGCAAAATTAGGAAGACATGGAAAGTAAGCAATCCTAGGGCTTGGAAAGCCTTTGCAAATTATGCTGAAGCAAGAACAGGAGGAGGGTTGTTTCCATGCTGGTCAAATCAGCTGAATCGGTTATTTACCATGTGGGTGGTAAAAGGCCTTGCTGACCTGATCCAAATACTGTGGTCAGTGTTCTCCTCATCACATAACCCTTAGATCTCGGAGATGTTTGGAGAACAGTGTGATTCTAATCTCACGAGCAGCTGACAAATTGCACCTGCTGCAAATGTGAGTCCCTCCCATGGGCACACAGCCCTCCCAAAAATGCTGGGACGTGGGTCTCTCTTTTCCACAGGGTGCAGTCCTCCAAGGACAGGCTGCTCCAACCTGGAAGCAGAGACCCTCTCCCTCCACCGAGTCTCCTGCTGGCTCACAGCCTCCTCCAGGCATCCAATTGCTCCATCATGGGCACTTCCCCCATGGGCTGCGAGTGGATCTCTGCATCCTCCATGGATCCCCATGGGCTGGGGGTGGATCTCTGCCTCCCCCGGGGATCCCCACGGGCTGTGAGTGGATCGCTGCATTCCCATGGATCCCCATGGGCTGTGGATGGATCTCTGCATCCCCAGGGACTGCAGGGGCACAGCTGCTTCACCATGGTCTCACCACAGCCTGCAGAGGAGTCTCACCTGTAGCACCTGGAGCATCTCCTCCCCCTCCTTCTCCAATGACCTTGGTGTCTCCACATTTCCCTCACATATTCTCACCTATTCCTCTTCTCTGGCTAGAAAAAACTGTGTCCCATTGTTGTGGTTTGTTATGTTGTTTTCCTAAGTTGTATTTATATTAAGTTTATTGTAAAATGGTTTCTCCCGTTATCCCCCCTATGTACCCTTTAAGTTGGTCCACTCCAGGTTCCCTGTTTTCCCACCACAGACCTTGTTTACCACCCTAAGCCCCTCCCATCCTTCCCGAACCTTCTATGTCAATCCCCTAAGCCCTATCCCCTCCAAATTGTCTATCACCCGTGGTCACGTCCCTCGTTCCAGAAAGTTTCCCCAGTTCCGGTTGGTTTGTTTGAATTGTACCGCTCCCACAATGTACCCCATTGGTCCCTTGAAAATGTATCCCCGCCCATGTACCTCCCCTGGCTTTTCCCTATTGGTTGATGCTTGTACCCTCCCCTGGGGGGAGACCCCTATTTAAGTTCATGCACAACGGTTCTTTTTGCCTTTGGTCGCTTCCCTCCCTGAGTTCCACACCTTCCTCGTTCCTTGCCCTGAATAAATCCTTCTCCCTGGAAGCCTCCAAAGGTCTCTCTCTCTGCTCTTTACTTGGTGCAGTCACGTCACACGTTGCTAAAGGCACGAAGCCTTTACTGGGACTTAGGGTTACTCAAGAAACCAAAGACCAGCCACATCTGCCGCAAAGCCCACTGAGTGGGCTAGTCGGGGGACACACACCAGGCGGTGTGGGCCAGTGGGCAGCGACATCCCATCTTGGTTTGATTTTCTTCCTAAATATGTTATCACAGAGGCATTACCAACATCTGTAACTGGCCCAGGTTTGGCCAGCAGCATGTCCATCTTCAGCACCATCAGGGATTTGCTCTGTCAGACATAGTGGAAGCTTCTAGCAACTTCTCACATAAGCCATCTCTGTGGACCCCTGCTACCAAAAACCATGCCATGCAAAACCAGCACATGCCTCTTGACCCGTTTCCTCCCAAAAAGTTGTTATTCTGGGATTTCTGGACTTACATCTCTCTACTTGATAATGCTTAGCCTTGGAAAACATTTTATATCTTGCTTCCTTTCAAAATCAGGTGTAAGCTTTTCTCCTTCAGGGCTGCAGCAATGCAGTGTCCCAGGCAGAAATCACTCAAGCACCTTCCCTCTGTCACCAGCCAGTCCTGTCACCTTCCAACCCACGGACAAGGGCCTGTGCCTCCAGCCCAGCAATGGCACAGAGTGTGCAGCGGCCCCTCTTTCAGGAAGATGCTGTGTCAGTCACTGCCATGACTGTTCTCTCATGTTTTGCACCCTGGGTTGTTTCTTCAGAGTTTGCTTTATTGTTTGTTGGGCACAGTGATCTCCTCAGTTTATTTGCTGCAGGCAGAAGGATATTTATCACTGGGCAGCATATGCTTTTCTTTTGCAGCAAAGGCTTTACATGACCTTGTTGGTTTTCTGATTCTTCAAGCATCTTTCTTAAAATGGTGAAGGGAGGCTGCTTTCCTGACCAATCATGAAATCTCTGTCATGTTACCAAATTTCCTCCACTTCTACAAATGCTACCTTTCTGTTTAGTTTTCTTCACACACTGAAAGTAGAAAGCATCTTCTCAAGTTCATGCACATTAAGCATGTTGGGTTCCAGATGTAAATACTCAACCTTTTCTTTATAGAAAGAGGGAAAGCACAAGCCAATGTGGCAATTAGAGATCAGGAAGCTGATTGATTAATGCCCAATACAAGAGCTGCACAGAAGTGTTTACATTAAGCACTTACCACTACTTATTCATCATACCCAGGCAGACCTTACTTTTAGCTCCACATCTCATGACAGAGGAAAGATACCAAGTCCTCTGTAAGCAGACAAGTTGGGGAGAGGTAAAAAATTAGGTAGTGCCACCTGTTTTACTATGCTGCCATGGAGGACCTCAAAGAAGTCAAATTTTTGGTTTGCTTCTGTACTCTCGAGGCATTTTGTGCAAGGTAGGATTTATTATCTGGGCAAATGTTTCACATCAGCCTCTTTCAGCAGCTGTAGTCAGCGGTGGGCTATGCTGGGATGTTGCTTTTCTCCTCTCTGATTCCTGTAAGGATACATCTAAATACTGAAACTCACACTGAGGAAAGGCAGCACTCATATCATCACAGAATGATTTGGGTTGGAAGGGATCTTAAAGCTCATCTACTTCCAGCTTCCCTGCCATGAAGAGGCACACATTTTACCAGATCAGGTTGCCTATTTTTGTTGGAGGAGCCAGCAAAAGGAAGCAGTAATTATGGATGGTGACCTAAATAAAAACAAAATATATTTTATTTTTACTCTAGTTCTTTAAAACTGATGAAGGAGATAATAATGGTGTCTGTTGGTTTGTCCTGTGTATTTTGTGTCCTTTCTCATGTTCACTGAGTTGGTCACAGTCCATGTGACAACCAGAAGTATTTTAATGCATAAAAGCCTGCAGCTGACAGCAATATGTCATATATGAGATGTAGAGTCACAGCTTCTCCTGGCCTTCAGGTACTTTCTTATGCAGCTCTGATCTCATGCCAGCTGTGCACATCTGCTCCCAGATCCACAGTTACATGAGACAGGGCTGCACCAGGCTGATGAAAGCTACGGAAGGGTGAAGTGGTGTCAAGTTGAGTCAGCAAACGGAGAACTGATTTGGGAATGGTGAAGGAGCCCACATCCAGCTGCCTTCCATCAAAAGCACCTCTCGGCTCTTCAGAAATCTTGATCATTCTCTGGTACAAATTCTCTCTGTTTGTGCCACAGGCTAGTAATGCATCACTTTTTTTAGGTAATACATTGTTTTAAGCATCTTTTAATATCTTTGACTATCGCTTAGTTGGTTCCATGAGAGTTAAAAATAAAAGCTTAAAATAATCTAACCCATCTAATGGATGAGATAGAAAGTTCATTGACTGATGACTGAGAGATGTGTGAAGCTTATCCACCTAAATTAAATTATATCTTGACCAAATTTCCTTTGAGCTCTGTCATTTTTCTACAAGAGGTTGTATAAATTGTTCTTTCATTTTATTTTATGTGGCAAAAAGTCAGGACTAGGATCTATCATGCTACAAATCCTGAGCATTGGTGATGGGTCAAAGCAATATAACATTAAGGTTATTATCACCAAGCATGTGGATTAGCATAAGTGAAGAAAATAATGTATTTGCCTAAGTGCGTCCTGACACAGAAAGACTGTTCTCTTAAGACTTTTTTTTCATATAGGAAATCCTCCTTGATTATTTCAGTCCTTGATTTCCCATGAGTGACACAGAAGGCAAATTAGGGTTATGGCAGAAAGTCTTCTAAAGATTGCATAAATTTTTATACAGATTCTTTTAATGAAATAGATGGTATAAGCCAAACTGGTACATACTGGTGAAAGTAAGTCAAACCATAAAAGGCAAGGAATTAATTTTGACTCACTTATAAAACATGAACACTATTATCAGAATTTATTTTGTTCCCAGCCCAAGTATGTGGAAGAAAAATGCTGGTCCCTTATTTCCATGGTGACCAAAGCTCTTGCATCACAGGCATCATGTCAAGTGACTCAGTAGTGCCATGCTCTAGATCTGCCGCAGCAGCCCTGTGCTCTCCCAGTGCCACAGGTTTGCAGGGCACCTTACTGGAGGCAATGGGTTTGTTTATCATAGTACCCTTAGTTTTATCTCTCTGAGGGTAGCCATCAGCCAGGACACATGGCTTTGCAGAGCCTCATTCTGCATGGCAGCAGCAACATGCTCTGAAGTGACTAATTGTTGCCCTGTTTGTGCCCACATTGCACCCCAAAGTGCTCTTCTACATCTTCCCAAGCCAACAGAGCACAGAGCTGTGTGGCTGTGTGGCAGTGCCAACACTGAGAGTGGAAAAAGAGGCAGAAGATTATACTGTTGCTTAGTGTGACTCTCATCTGGATGCCTTCCTGCTCCCAGGATGGACACACCTAAACTTGCGAGCGATGGGTATCCCAAGGAAGGCAACAAGATAAACTCAGGGTTCATTCAAGGAATGGGTTATTAGCAGTTGCATCTCCCTTAGGACAAAATAAGAAGAAAATCAATTTTTATAAAAATAGAACTTGGACTAGTTGGTTAGGATTTTAGTTTCTTTTGTTCTTTTATACATACATATCAATATATATGACTCCCATAGAAATCTGACATACTAAGAAGCTGGGACCTTATCTTTTGAGCTGAAAGAGGTGAAAGTTACACAAACACAAATTATTTCTGAGAGCCAGGCATTTTTCCTAATACTACCTTGTGGTTAACATGGGACTTACATCTTTTAAAGCACTGAAACTACTATTAGTCCCCACAACAGCTGTGAAGATAGTGAGCATTATTGCCCTACTGTTGTTTAAAATTAATGGATTTCTCTTGGTTTTTAATAGCTTTCTATGTGGACAAAAAATGGACAAGATATGTTATACCATGTCTGAACAGATCTTTAGGAACACCGAGAAGATGAAAAATTATTCCAGAACCTTGGATCAGACATTAACATTTTCCTAGAAACAATTTGTGTGGCAGTTCAATCCTATTTGTTATGTTGCTTCCTGGTTTTGGGGAGTTTTTGAGTTTGATTCAGTAAAGGAACATGATGAGAGCTGTGCTAAGGCTGCTCATTTAAATATGAATCCCCACTCCTGGCCAAGTGTTTTCTTCTTGCAGAACAAAGATTTTGCTGAAGTTGGAAAGCTGCACTGGCTGTGTAAAACTGTTCCCTCATGGATTATTCTTGACCTCAGTGTAGGTTCTGTGCAACTCTAGGTCTTGGCCCTTGAAAGGTGTTGTCTTATCCTCTCTCTCTGCATCACCTTATAGACATCAGCAGCAAATAAATCCATATGAATTTTCTTTTACAACATTAACAGCCTGACTGTACTATTAATTTTCAGACCTATGCTTGACACCTGCCAGGAGGTTTTATGGTGTGCATGGAGTTGGTGGACAACCTGTGACTTTTCTGGTCAGTTTTGAAGCACTGTGAATTTTGGGACTTCTCTTTCACATTTTCCTGCCCCGCTCCTGACAAGCTTTTCCAAGGCTGGCTGCAGAATGTAAATAGTGTGGGGAGATTTTCTTCTTGCTTTACCTTGATTTTTAGCTGATCAGTGATATTCCTTCCTGGCCTGGGCTCTTTCTAGCATCAGTGCTGCAATCTCATTAATTGCAGCCAATTAGCACCATGTCGATGTAGCTAAGTGTCAGCTGGTGTGGGCTTTTTGTCTCTTTTTTTCAGCATAATTAGAGAATATTCATTGACTGTCATGTTGTTCATATGTTTTTGTGATGTTTCCTCTGTTGTGCAGCTGTGTCTTATGGGTCTCTAGCTGAAGATGGCTGAGAGTAGAGTTTGTCCTTGGTGCTAAATAAAGATACGTCTTGAGATGTGAAAGGGAAGGATTGCATATATGAGATTGTTGCTGGGGAGGATTTGCAGGCAGGTGACAGGTGTCCAGGACATGCACAGCACCCAGTTTCATAATCAGAGCAAACACATTGTCCTGATGCAGCGAGTGGGGCTGGGGCACTTGGGTATACTATTAGTGCCCAGGGCTGGTTTCTCTGTCCACTGTCAGGGATGTTAGGTACCAACTGAGCACTGGGAGGTGCAGAAAGAGCTTCCATGGGGCTGAGCATCACAGGAGAAAACCAAATCCTGGTTGTGACTTGGCAGCAGATTCCCTCTGCCTTTGTTGAGAAATGGCCAGCCAGGAGGGATTGGCTGGGAGCCTTGTCACAGAAGGATCATGCTCCCAAAGAGAATGAATAATTTTGATGATGTTTCCCCAAGTCTCAAAGGCAAATTACTTATCTCTCATTGCATGAAATATCTCATTCAAATTATTTATGCAGCTAAATTGAAGAAAAGAGTGCTTTTTTTAGGTAGCCTGTGACTTACCAAAATGCTTCTATCTTAAGCATAGGTTGAGTCCCATTGCTTCTCCCAGTCTGCTACATAAGGCAAGAGCAACTGCTACCCACTATAAACCAAAAGTGAGACAAGGGAAAATGCAAACCACTGAAGCTCCTCCCTCTTCCAGCACCAAATCATCAAGACTGTGGGCTGCCCATGTCCATCTGCCCTGCCAGGCATCTGCTTGCCACTGGAAACTCTACTGTTAATAAGCACTCCTATTTTTTTCCCTCTATTTCTCCCTTAATTTGGAAGTGGAGTCTCATGCAGGGTGTAGGTAATTGTTCATTTCCACTGTGTGCTTCTCTCTATTCTCTCTGTGATCAGAGGGAGCAGATGGAAAACTTTACAAAGAGAACAGACATCTCTGGTCCCTGGCTGCAAGGCCGGAGGGGCCTCAGATGCCATCCCTCAAATTCTTACTGCAGTTAACTGAATTTGTCCAGGGATTTAGAAAAAAAAGCTGCCATTGCCAGGTGTCTTGTATGGAGAATTTGTTTTGATATGTTTTCACTGTCACTGATGAGAGAGGGAGAAAATGCTTAATTAGGGAATTAACTGTCTTTTAGAAGGTTAAGTTTCCTCCAAACCTATTTACCGAAAAGAGAAACAAGTGTTGCAAGGTCTGACAAAAATCTCTTTTTCTCAATGTGAATGAAAAGATGAACAGTTAGACTGAAAGATGAGTGTAATTGCTTGATAGACCTAGGACTAGTTTTGCTCTAGGGGAATACTGCTTTCCCTCCTCTGCTGATCCTCTTTTCTTCTCAGGTAGCCTGGGAAAGGGAGGCCCATGCATGTAATTTACTTAAATGTGGCACTGTGTCTACTTCTTAAGCTAATAGATCATCTTCTGTAATCTTTGGTGTAACTAAGTTGCCCAAAATGGGGGGATACTCATTTACATTAGCTGGGCCTTATCTCTCAGAAAGCATTTCTGAAAGCTGTGCACTTTGGGGAACATGATTATTTAGGATTGTGGCAGTCATAGGTGTTATTTACCATTAACAAATCAGACCATTTTCAATCCATATCCATCACCACGGGATCACTGAAGAGAGCCACAGCTAGGATTTCTCTTTAGTGGAACCTGTTAACAAGGTGCACCTGTTGAGTGAGGGCTGCTTTGCCATTGGAAATCCCTCGCTTCAGTGAGAATGAAACTGTTATCCTTCCTTCCCTTCAAGATCAGAGCCACAAATCTGCTTTGCATGCAAGAGTAATGTGAAACCACTTAAATGAGCCATGGAAGGGCTGAGTGGGAGATTCAAGAAGCAGGTTGTTGTGTTGACAGTGTTGCTAATGTCCTAATGTACTCATAGAAAATGGCTGGTTCTGCTGGTAAAGTGGGGCGAAGGCAAGTCAGACCATCTGTCCCCACACATAGACCAGAGTAGGCTGCAACTAAAAGTGTTTGAGTGATAGCTGATCTGTCCTTTTGAGTGAGCCCTCCATACTGGCTGCAAGCTCATTCTCACTCCAGCCCCAGCAGAAGGCTACTCCCAATTTTTTTCCCATAAAGAAAAACAAAAATCAGTGAGACAGATTTATCAGAAAGCTATTCTGTAGTGGTAATCCCTGCTCCAAGCAGGGATTGGTTTTCTCTCTGGGCAATAGGATAATGAGTAATTAAACACTCCTACCCTTTCAATTAAAGTTTCCAAAGTGCTTGCTAAGCATGAATTAATAAGGCTATGACAGACAGATAACAAACTATACACCTCAATTTTCAGGCAAGAAAGACCCAGTTTGTCAAAGGAGTTTGATTTTAAAAACAGTGTGAAAACTGTCGCCCCCTGCAAATCAATATTCGAAACACTTGAAGTTCAGTAGGACCAAGTTTGCACTTCAGGGATCCCCTGTGCCCTGTAACCATCACAAACAAAAGTCTAGTCCCAAATGTGAAGTAAAAGAAAATTCATTACTTGTTTAACCATTTTGAATAATTTTCCAATAAATTGTGATGAGGCACTGTAATTACTGTGTGAGTTTAATTTGGAGTAGGTATTTACCAATCAAATTGTATCTGACAGAGGTCTTGAAGGGATGGAAGTTATCTTAAAAAAAACCCTCAGTATGTGTATTAGTAATATTCCAAAAATCAATGTTGTCATCAAGCCATATTGACCTTCTTAGAAGCTGCGATTTTTAAAATTACATCTCTGAAAGAAGATTAAAACTTTTCATTATGCCTGTAGAGTTTCTTTAAAAGAAATAAAAAGCAGCAAAGCATTTCTTATTGATCTTGAGTCTCGTAATAACAGTCTTTAAATCTGAAAAAATCCAAATTAAAAACCCAAACCTGACAATCCCAACAATCCTTCTCCATTATCTTGTGCATCAGGGGAAGTTAAAATTTAATATATATTTTGTAAATGTTTCATTAGTGGTGAGATTTTTCTTGTGTCTCCTTTTGGTGTGCCATCTGTAGAATCCACCTTTGAGCTCTTGAGGCCTCAGCAGAGATGGGTAATAAATGCTATTTTGGCACCTGATACAGCAACTAATGCCAGTCCATTAGTGCAGTACCAGACACCTCTTGTTCATGAATTGTTGTTCTCCATTAGAATGCATAGCTAAGAATTTGTTTAAATAAAAGAAAAAACTATTGGCAGTGGGAGAAGGATATAGAAGGAAGGTTTCAGATCTATGAGTAAGAAGGAGCATCCACGTGCTGAAATCTGCCCTGAGCTCTTACAGAAGTCTACCTTTACATAATGCCCAAGGGATTTATGACAGTGTTCAGAGAAAGCAGGCAGAGAGAAAATAAATGATCCTGTAAAATTTACCTGTTTTTCAGGTTTTCTTTGGGGGTCTTAGCTACCCTGGACAAATCTGGCTGTGTAGGTTTTTCTGTACACGGCTGAGATATCTCCAGGTTGCCCTGGGGCAGACCACAGGTGTAATGTTGCTCCTCTGAGCTGAGCACTGTAGTTGGTAAAGCTATAAACATGAAAGACGTGATGTTAAAAGAAATCATACAAAGTAGATAGATTTGTCTGTTTTTTCCCTCCAGGGTGATATATTCAGGAATGCTGAAAATACTCACTTTCACCAGGCAATTGTCAAATAGATGGGGAAGAATAAAAGTTTAATTTTTTTCCTTAAAAAACTTTTCTTTTTCCAAAAGAGCTTTTTTATTTCCTGCTTAAACATTAACTTTAAATCTGTTCTCTGATGCTAACTTGAAAAGACTGTAAACAAGTCAAATGAAGGACAAAACATGGGGAAAATATTCTGGAGGTAATTAAAAATGTGTATGTGTGGCATTTGGGGAAAAGGCTTAGTGATGGACTTTGCAGGGCTGGGATAATGGCTGTATTTTATGATCTTAAAAGTCTTTTCCATCCCAAATTATTCTATGATTCTAAAAGAAAAATAGGAAAAAAACAAGAGTGTGCGGGAGATGACACTGTCATTCCAGGACAGATTAATCAGGGAACCAGGAGGCATCATCAGATTGGCTTCACCAAGATGTAGGTTTTGATGTTTCTTCTTTTTACTTGCAGCACCAAATGTTTCTCAGTTTTGCAGTGCCTTGGCTGAGAATTCCTTTGTTCAGTGAATGTGGCAAGGCATGGGCTTGCTGCCAAAGAAAAGCACCCTAGTGGTCTTCCTAAGAAGCCAAGGAAAGATAAATATATTCCCAGAAAATAACTCTCAGCCATTGGGGCAGTTTTCTCTAAATGCTTTTGTGCTTGGAGGACTTCGTGTCCAGATGTATCCCTTGGTGGCTGCAGTGCATCCTGAAATGTGCGACCACCACTGTGAGACCGGTGCAAAGTGAACTCCCTCTTTTTCGACAGACCAACTGCCACCATCCTGGGCTTTGTTATAGATGGATAATGTGCTGATAGGCTCTCACAATTAAGAGGTGGATATTGTGTGTATGTAAAGAGAAGTTTTGTTGATGTACGGTTATGTTTTTGTAGTTTGTTGTTTGGACACCCGCTGTTCTCCCCATAGTGCCCTTTCCCCCCTGTATTGTTGCCACCGGACAGCCTTGGTTGTCAGGGTTGTTAGGGACTTGTGAAGGGAGAGAGTGTACATGTGCCCCTTGCACGGAGCAGTTGGGAATGGGGAAGGCTTGCTGCTGGGGAGGCTTGGCATGACAACACCTCGCCTCCAATCAAGGTGGAAGAAGGTCTCCATCAATGGTTAGCAAAGAAGAGTTGACTGGCAGACTTTGGGAGGGGCCAAGGTTGGCTGATGCAGCACCAGTGGTATAAAAGGCAGAGCAACCATTTTGTGAATGAGTTCCTGGCAGACAGCCACACTCCCAGTGCTGTTCCTTTTTCCTTATTCAGTCCTTTGTTGTGTTTGTTGAGGTTTAATAAACCTTTGAAATGTTAAAGTGAGCGATCGTTTCTCACAGGCTTCATTTGGATTTTTTGCTTTTTCCTCAGTACAACTGAACTCCTCAGAGTTCAAGTTCCAACAAGATGAGGTTGGAAGTATCTTGTGCTGTGTTTTGAATTAGGTTTTCACATATTGCCATATGAATACTTTATAGTGACACCAGCCTGTTTTGGAGCCAAGTGTTTGGATATTCATTTGTACCTGTAACTGTTCTCCACTCCTTCAGCCTGTCCAAGCTTAGCTCAGTGTGAGTCAGAAGTGTTCCAACTTTGCTCATATCATCCATCTCCATCATCCCTGTCCTTTCGTTCGCAAGGTGTCAGCAAAACAGAGTGTGCATGCTGGTGTATTGTCTATTGCTGGTGTCACGGGTGATGAAGGCTCTGTCCTCATCCAGCCTGGCAGTATGGATGCTTGTATTTTAGATGAAATCCTGTCCACTGGGGGAACCAGGGAAGGAGGAAGAGTTCTTCTCCCTTCCACATTCAAAAACAAAATTAGATTAAAATCTGAAGAATGACTTAGAGGATCCTTTTTCGTTGATTCATAGCTGTTTTCAAGAGCAAGGACAGTTTGTTTCATCACTTTCTGAGCCTTGCTTACAATTTCTGCATCTCATTATGGTGGAAAACATCTTTAAAATGCTTTTTCACATATATACATGTACGTGCTTTTGAGAAAAATGGCTGTTCTGGGTTTAGTTTTTCAGTGAATTTTCTCCCGCCCACTATCTGGAGGAAGGCCAATGCATTGTCTGAAAGACAAATGGGGGCAATCAGAAAACAAAAGATGTGGCTGGGGGGTCACAACATTCCATTTAAATAGCCCTGGCTGGGGCAGGTTTGGGGCAGGTGTTTTGCACAGTCCGGTTTCCAGGTTCAGGGGAGGAAGGAGTTGTTCCCTGCAAAAACTCAGCCCCAAACCTCTGGGATAGTCCCCTCACCTTTTTTCTTGTGGTATCATCCCACAACTCACCCCCAGCCAGGGCAATTTCAATGAAATTTTGTGACATCCAGCCAGATCTTTTATTTTCTGATTGCCCCCCTTTGTCTTTCAGGCAGCGCATAGCCCTTCTTCCAGATAGCAGGTGGGAGAAAATTCACTGAAAAACCAAACCCAGAACAATGATGCAGTTGTAAAAATGAACTTGAAGTCTCAAACCAGGATTATTCTCACAATCACTGTTGGCACCAATGTCACTGTGCTGGGACAGGGCCAAGCCTTGGTTGTATAAGAGTAACACCAAGATTTTATGGTGGCAACTGCAAAGCACAAGGAGTGAAAATTGAAGCCTTCAGTTAAAAAAAAGTGCATATCTGGTAGAGAAGGATGCTTTGAGACCTCTCACCAGAAAGTTCTGTAGTAATTGCTGCTTGTGTTGTATACTTTCCTGGATCACCAGGGCCACATTGATGCCTGCAGAAGAAAAGGGAAAGTATGATGTTTTACTCTTTGTACTATTCACCACAGCACATCAGCCAGAGACACTTCTGCGAGCACTGCACAGAGTTTTCTGTCTGGATCTCCTGCAGCATGCTGAACTTAGTATTCTCTTTACATTCCTTTTGGAATTTTGCTGTTCAAAGCATTGTTCATACTTCAGAAAAAGCACACTTGATAGCAAAATTCATCCTTGCTCCAAGATGTTGAAGCATTTGGGTGGCATTCCACTCCCACAGACAGTAAACTCCTTGCAGCTGGCAGAATATTCTAAGGATTAGGATACTATCAGTAGGAGAGTGTCACATAACAAAATCCTGCTTCTCTGGGCTTAAAAATACTGAAACAACACAAATGCAATTGGTAGGGAGTAGTCAGTGAACTCCTGTGGAAAAAAAAAAAAAACCAACACTTGCACTTTATGGTCTCATCTTTAGGAAATGAGATGTGAAATGCATTAAGGAAAGAATGGAGTGTGTAGTCTCTGCCCAGCAGCCTTGACCCACTCCATGGCCCCATCACCTCTGGCACTGCACTCACAAAACTGAGACTCATCTCCAACCACAGAATTTCAGGTGTGGGTCTGAGTTCTCTTGCACCTGGCACTTTACCTGTGGTTTCTAGGATGCTGCAGCAGCCCCATCATGTAGCTCTTGGCTGGTTTGCTCCCTCACTATGGCAGTATAGCCCAAACCAGGTAGCTTTCCTACAAGCAGCAGAAGGTGAAGTTAGGCAACTTGGTTTCCTCAGAAGAACACACACAGTTCTTGCCTGTATTTAAGCACTCTGCAGTGAGCCCAGTGCAACATTCATATCCCAGCTGGTGCATGCACAAGTTTAAGCAGACACTGTCTTCTTAGGGAGGTTGGTAAGAGGTCTTGGGGATGCTGCAAGGCCCACCAGAGTGGCTGAGAAACACAGACTCAATGGCCAACACCGCAGGGGCAGAGCCCATCTGCAGGGAAGTCAACACTGACTTCTCTGGGCTCACACCTCTCAAAATCACAGAGGCACATATGCACAGAAAGGAACACAAATCTGCTGAAAATTAACCCCAAGGTGAACAGGCAAGTGCCAAATGTTCCTTACAAATGTTGTCGATGTCATGACATTATGTAAGCTAGCAAGTGATTCTTATCCCACAATTTTGTTTTGCCAGTATTCAAATTTGCATAGCAGCTTTTGATCACATAGACAATTTAATAATTTTGGCTTTGCAGAGAGATTGTAAAGTTTTGCAGGAGACATTCTGATCCATTCTCTCTACAAAGGCTGCTTTTCTCCTTAGACATTCCAGAAGTCTTCCCAGTAGTCATCTCTATGTTTTCATTCTTGCAAATATATATCCTCTCATAATTTCTCTTCTTTGCCCAATTTTTCCCAAATACCTCTGCCCTCAGACCTGGACACCCATCTTGTTTCTCTACAGCTGCTTTAGCAATTTGTTTTCTTCCTCCTTTCATTCATATGAATGTAATTCCATGAATTGCTGGAGGACACCATTAATGTCCTTTGCTTTACAGCAGCATAAAATTAGACAAGAACTTGAACTGTACTGAACATAGCTTAAAAGCCTATATGTTGTCCGTGTTCTTTTCTTACCTCTGCCCCTCATGTCTACTTTGGTGTTTGATGTTTTCCAATGGGCCAGATTTGCACAAGAAAAAGTTTGGTTTTTCCTGGAGGCAAATGGTTCAGAAAAGTCAACATTTTTCTGAGAAGACATACTGCATTTTAAAGATATTTTATAATCAACATTTAAAAACCTACACCAATTTTGAGAACATCAAAATATGTTGGGTTTGATTCCCAAGAGGACCCATTATTTGTGTGAAAGGGGGATCCTGCAATTTTATTATCTCCTAGTAATTTTCCTGTCTTCCATGTCATACCTTTAAAAAAGCGGGAGGATATGAGCAGATCTGTTCATTTGCAGTTATGTTTTGTTTTTGTAGTTTAATTTAAGTGGCACTGAAACACCAATTGAAATTAGTGTGAAAATGCTGTAGCATTGTAGAGACAGTTTTGAAGAGGAAAAAATCCTGCTAACTTTACTAGAGAATTTCCTTTTTTGTTCTGAGATTATCTTTACATTATGCCTCCATTGTTAAATATTTAAGACCCAGGCTGCAAATAATTGATTTAAAAATTTGGCAATTTATATGTGCCATTAAATTTCATTTTTGCTGTAGCATAGTTTGTTAATTTGTTATGATGTCTTTGATTTAGTAGCCATTGCCACAAGCATTAGAGGAAAAGGTAAACTTCAAGCTTGTTGACTTGATTACTAAGTTGATTTATTCCTTCTTTTGACAAGTTTACACCAATAGTTATAGCAAGAGCTATGACTGCTACACAGTCAATACTTCAGTTTCTCCAGTACTAGGAAATTCTTTAGGTCAGTGATTTTTGTGACTAAAGCTTACTGAACAAATGCTGGAGCACTATAACAATTCCCTCAATTTTATTTTTTAAAATTAATTCAATACTTGTGAGTTCGTTTACAAAAACAATTGCACACATTAGGTCCATATCAATAATTTATTGTCCTTATTAGAAACTATCAGGCCCTTAGAAAGAATTGTAGATGTGAGGGTTTAAGATCTACTATTCGCTCAGAAACCATGAGGCGGGCGCACTTACATGAACAAGGTTTGATGGAAAAGGACCTATTTTTATAGACATAGGTGTATACATTTGGAAATTGCCTCTTTACCTAAAGTAAAAATAGATTTGTTTCCAGTTTTTTGGAATTCACAAATATAAGAATAATTGAGGATGGAAGAGAGAATTTTGAAACTCAATATTTATTAATTTAAAATATGCATCTAGAAGTGCTCCTAAGAGACGTGATGAGCTTTTTCTCCAGCAAAAATTGGTTACAAATTACTGCATGATTGCATTTATAAGTGTTTTACAGAAGGCTAATTGTTCATAGGTTTTTTTATGCCACAGGTGCTACAGGCAACCTAGCCAAATGAAAACACAGTGGGGGCAAAAAGAACCAAACCCCTCTGGATTTATGGACAGGTCAGTGAATGACTATAGGTTCACTCTGGCTTGCAGAACCACAAAGGAAAAACTGGATCATTTTTGATTTTGCTCAGGATGTTGTTAGTGCCTGTATGAGACTGTAATTCTTTAATATAATACCTGGTTTTTGTATGCTTTATATGTATGTTTAGCCTATCATATATCTATTTGTTTCTTTGCTTAATAACTACATGAGCACTAGAAAAGTGGAGATTGATAAATGTGCTGAAGTTGGTGAGAGGGGAAAACTGTGAATTGGATCTAATGCAGGCATCCAGCTTGCAATTTGAAGAACTTGTGAAAAAGACACTACCAGATGTTTCTGCACAAAAACATATACAAATCATTCTGACTTGCTGATCTGGGTCTATAAAAGCTGGACCCTCTTGCAGCAACTTTGGAGATCTCACTTAGGAGTGGACGCACTGCTAGGATCTCACAATTCCTGGGAAAGTTCTCCAAATCGTTGCTGCAACAGGGGCTCCCCCGCAGCTCTGGATCTGGATGACGGTAATAGAGCAATTGATGATTTATCTTTCTTAATCACTATTCTCTTTCTCATATAGTAATGACTGGGTATCTTGCTTATTTTGTTTGTTGCTGAAATAGTGATATTTTGGAGATGTGTAGACTGAGAGCCTAATTTAGGCCTTTAACATGCAGATGACAGGCTGGCTCTTAAATGTACAGATTTCTCTCTGTGGACTAGCTAAGGCCCTACTTTTCTATGTCAAAGGAGATTTTTCTTCCCTGACATGGTATTTCTCATCACTGGCCCTTTCACTTGTTGCTATAGCTGGCTGGGAGGTATGTCATCCATTTAAAAAAATGAAGAAACCACACTCTTCTGCAAATCTACTTTGGAGACTTGCTCTAGGGGTGTCCCAATCCTGGTTGAGGACAGATGCTCCCAGAGATGCCAGGGTATATCATATCCCTCTGCAAACAGCCCTTTTAATTATAGGAGTTTCATTAGGTTAATTTTCTTTAAGAAAAGTTTTGGGCAAATGATTACAGAATCAGAATACCTGTACTGAAGAAAATCAGAAAAATAACCCAAGCTTGCACAGAAACTTGAAATTTCCCCTGTGGCCCTCAGGTCCTGAAACACCAACTGTACTTCATGACCCCAAGTGTGCTGCACAGAGTAACTCTCTCTCTGGGCTCCTCACTTCCATTCATGTTCTGGAATTCCATTGCTTTTTCAGAGCTGCTGTGTTTCAAATGCACCTGATTCAATGTTCTTGTCCTGGTGAACCTCATCTTTTCCCCATGTCAGCATCCAGAAGATGTTGAAGATATTTCTGGCCATATGTGAATACTCCTTGAATTGATGGGGTTCTCAAGGACCACAGGGCCAGAGACATAAATGGTGAGTTTTAGACTGGATATTAGGGCGTTGAGAAGTAAGAAACACTGGTAAAGGCTTCCTAGAGAGGTGATCTATGCCTCAAGCCTGTCATTTTAGGAAGCATTTGAATAATGACATTAATAACATGCTTGAACTTGTAATCAGACCTGAAGTGGTCAATTGGACTAGATAATCGTTGGAGGTCACTTCCAGCTGAAAAACTTGGTCCCATCCCATCCCATCCCATCCCATCCCACTCCATGCATGGTCTGCTGTGGATGATGGTAGGAAAAGCATTATTTCCACCTTTTCTTTCTCTCAGTTCTGAAGCAGCTTTTCCAAAGAGCAGGCATATCATATTCCTGTCAGTTACTGACCAGGGCCTTAGGTTTCCCATTGGTAGGATTTAGGGTATTCTGTCAACAACCTGTTGAAAAGCTCTGGGATGCAGAGTTCTTTCCAGAGCCATTCTCTCAGGCTCTCAGAGAGAATTATGAAATTATTGCATTGATGACTCTTTGGCCATGTTTTCAAATTTTCTTTTTGCTTAACTCAGTAAAGCCTGAAAAACCATTTCTGTTAACACTTTGTTGAGTCTCCCTGACATTTTCTTCAGTGCACTGTTGTTCTTAGAGATGCATATGTTTATCTGATATTCATCTTTTCTCATTCTTACACCTTGATGTTCTGCTCACTGTTGTCTGGCAATGACAGAGTATGTTCACTGGTGTTAAGAGCTTGATGAATTCAGTGGTTGACAGAAGGTAAAGCCTGAAAGCATTTCAGACACACCTTAAAACCTGAACACGGTCCTTTTATTTCCAGCCTCAGAAGGGAGTCAGGGGGGTCTTTAAATCTTAGTGAATAAGATGGAAGCAAACAAGCAATTACAAAACCACGGAGTGTGAGAGCACAGTGCTGAGCAGGCTGTGCTAGTGGCAACGAAGGCTTTGGAGGAATCACCCTGCTCCCTCGGAAGTGCAGGCTCCTGCCAGCAGTCTTAGCTGGAGTAAAGTTTGAGAGAAACCAGTCAGAACAGTCAATACAAAAGAGCAGAAGGACTTGATGTTGCTGTCCTTACTAATGTAAAAAAATAGCCTGGAAAAGAACTCTGATTTTTGACTTCTAACAGAGGTAAGAGAGGAGTAAAGATAGCTGAGAAATATCATAAAAGCCCTAAAAAATAATGGCTAGATCACCCCTCAGAATCCTGACTGTCATTATCTTCCAGATGCCAAAAAAAAAAGTGCCCCGTCTCCTGCTCCTTTCAGGTTTTTACCCTTCATGTTTACAGAAAAAGACTGGGAAACAACATTAAAATACATCCTAAAAATCAGAAACTATATGGCAAATATAATCACTATTATATTTTTTAGACAGTCTTTTGGTGGTTTGGATATCTAGCTCATAGGTTTTTATGTGTGCTTGGAATTAGCAATATGCCATTAGACACAGCATAAAAGCAACCCACAGAGATCTCCTCAGAGTTTTCTTGTGCACAAAATGTTTGTGAGAAAACACACCATAAAAACACAATTTGTTTACAGAAAGAATTTTTAGTGGAGAATACTGATTTTTTAATCCAAAGTCAAGGTACAATTTTCCCTCACAAAGATTTTTTAAAAGCTAAAAACATCCTTCACAGAACTAAATAAACCCATACTATGTTCTAGCATATTTGTGTCTAAAAGAAAAATCCCAGCTCCTCTCATGCTGACATTGGGGACATATGCCAAGTTCTCCAGGGAATCTGGAAACTTCTGTTCTGCTTAGTTTTTAAATGGGGTTTTGAAGTGCTAGGGTCTGGACAACAGGTCTGAGCCAGAGCTGACTTACAGATGAATCCTGTACATTATATAACTAATACCACCTATACTAGTTATTAAAAAATAGTTAAACCTTGTTTACAGACTCACCAAAGCACTTATGATAGCTGTTTAAACAGCAAACCAGATGCTTTAGAGATTTTTACATGAACTTGTGTAATTGTCTGCATGATATGTTAAGAAACCCTCCCAACCATTCTGACTTGTTGATTTGGGTCTGTAAAAGCTGGACTCTCTTGCAGCAGGTTAGGAGTGGACATGCTGCTAGGACCTCCCAATTCCTGGGAAAATTCCCCAAATCGTCTCTGCAACTTATGGATCTGGATGGTGGTAATGTATTAGAGCAATTGATGATGTATCTTTCTCTTTCACTATTTTCTTTTTCATATAGTAATAATTTAGTATCTTGCTTATTTTGTTTGTTGCTGGAACTGAGTGCATAGTAAGCTTATTGTTTTAATAAATGTATCATTTTATTTCTGTGTTGCTTTGATATTAATAGTAAAAAAGAGCATTCATTCCATTGATGTCTGTGTTCTTCCTGCTGCACCCATCAATTGCAAAACAGGTATGTATTATTGAAGGTTTTTGCTTAAATTCACTGTCTTGCCTTTTTTTTGGCAGACCAGCGCTGAAGACACTTTGCAGGGACATATAATACAGTGCAGAGAGAGTGATAGATCTCTCTGAGGAAAAAGGAGATCAAGGTAAGAAAACCTGGGAGGACAAGGAGCAGCATCCACTACCCCAAACACTGCTGTAAAATCTTACTGATACCTTTTTTTGTGGACTGCTTGTGTTCACAGCCTGGCTGAACCATCACTCCAATCCCACTAACCTTTGCTGCAGCCCCCACCCCCGCACAGCTAGGACTATATTTCAATTCTACTTCCCTCAATGAGCTGCCAGTTTTGCTGTGACAATTACTCTGTAGCTTATTGAAAAGGGAGGAGTCACCATTAATTCAAGGAAAATGAATTTATAAAATATTTACATATGACTTTTGTTTTGTTATTGCTAATCTTCTTTTTTTGTTTTTCCTTATAAGCAGGAAACAGAATGTTCTGTTTGTGAAAGAACAGATTGGATTTCTATGTCAGGGCTGCTTTATATAATTAATTCATAGTCATAGGAAAAAAAATGTATAAATCCAACCTCCACAAAAGAACAACAGGGAGGATCAGTTGAAGCCAAACATATATGAGGTTTTGCATTATGTAATTGTAAAATTATCCTACTGAAATGTTTTATTGATTGTTCAATAGTGAAGGAACAAGACTAAGCTTCCAAAAACACAGCACCAAATCTATATGGACAGATAGATATAATTGATTCCTTTCATTGTGGAGTGTTGACATAGAAAAATATTAGGTTATCTACAAGGAGCAGTCTGAATGCTCAGATTGGTATTCAGTAAAGGCTTTGTATGGTACCAGCCCTTCACAGTGTCTGTTTCATATTTTCAGTCCTATCTGTCAACAGCTCTGCATAATCCTCAATGGATGGATCAATAAGAGCCAAAGGTATTGTTGTAGTGTGATAATTCCTCAGAAAAGGTAGTGTGTGTTTAGGCTTTTTTGATAGCATTGATGTCAGTGGGCAAACTAAGAGCTAGTAATTATCCCTTCCTCAAACAATGGTTATTTAAAAGTTTTCATGAATTGGCAATATGCAAAGCACAGACCTTGTGGAGGTGAGTGGCTGAGGAGCAGGAACCTGGCACAGTCCCTTTGGCCCCATCACGGCCAGGGAGATTCAGGTGTGCATTGTCACAATTCCCCACAGTGGGGAAAGAAACCTCACTCCACACTGACTTTTGAAGTGCAGCACATCACAGATTGATGTGCTCCTTCAAGGACTGTCACCAAGCACATTGTAATGCCCAGCACCAAGGGTTGTGATCTGCATCCTCTGGGCTCTCGGTCTTCAGAGCTGGCATGGCAGTCCTTAATAGAGGAAGTGGGTTCATGCTGGCCTCCCTTGCATGAGTGCTTTTGTGGGCCAGGAAACACTGCTGCCAGTGATTTGTCATCTGCCTATTGGTTTTCAACCCCAGAAAGGGTACCTCTGAACTAGCTGTGTCTGAATTCATGCCCCTGTAACCATGAAGATCAGCAAACCACCCCTAAAGTTAATTTTGAACCTTCTCTGAAAATCCTTATTCCATATACTTCTGCCAGTATCCTAGATAACCTTCCCCAGCAGTCAGGCACTGTGAGCTGGGGTTGATGATGCTTTGTGCCTTTTGCAGAGGTAAAATACTCACTTGCATTGATCCACCCATTGTTAGGCTTGTCTCCAACAGTCATGTGGCAAACCCTTCTCATGAGGAATCATGAAATCCTCAGGTTCACTTAGGATCTGCAGTGTGCTGTAGTGGAAAGCATAGAGTTTGCTGCTGAATGATAGATATCGTGAAATAAAGAGGACTCCCATTTGAATGTGCCTGTTTATTTTATGGTATGAGGCTTTATTTTTAAGAACTTTCAGGTTCCCCCATGCTTAGTTAAGCAAAGGAGGCAGCTTTCCAGACAAAAATAAATTTATTCAGCGCTGACCATAAAAAATTAATGAAATTAACTGCAAAACCAGTGCCTGAATTTTTCAGACTGGGGTTCCAAAAAAGAGCAGAGCAAGAGGGTCCAATTTCAGACAGTCAGCAGGGAGAGGGCAACAAAATCCTCGTGCCAAGGAAAATATCACAACACTGTCCAGAGAAGCCTGGGGAAAAAATTATACAATCTGGACAGAGTTGTGCTGTCTGAAAGGAGACAGCTCAAAGAAAAGTCCATTTCTGTACTCTCCAAAAAAGATGGAGTGATTCTGGCACCTTGCTCCCAGCCACGGCGAGGCAGCTCCAGAAGACCTGGCCATCAGCCAGCGCCAGTGCAATGAGAGGAAAGCCAGCTTCCTAGACTTGTGATTTCTCTCACTTCCAACAAGAACATGAATCCCTTCTAGCATGCTGCTTCCCCATCCTTCAGGGTTAGATCTTTTAATCCTAAATGAGCTGATAAGGAAGATGAGGAGCCAGGCATTCTGCAACAGCAGGGAAGGATTTAATCCCTGGTGAGACTTCAGGTTTATATTAATTATTAATATTTATATTAATAACTCGTTGACATTGCACATTTTTTATCCATTTTTGCTACCCTTTTCTTGCCAGCTGTTTAGTTTAATTAAAGCTTCCCAGCATGGGTTTCCCCCTGAAAGTATTCAGTGATGCCTTGAGGTCTTTAGGCAAGCCAAGTATTAATTTCTCTAAATTAAGCTGTGTGCCTGCCTGTTCTTTTGCCTCAGGAAATGGGGGGTTTTTGAGCTCCCCCTGTCCCATCATTCACTCCCTATCCCTCTGCGGACAGACATGGCAACATAAAACCTTCATCTGTTCCTTGGTGCCCAAGGGCTGCACCCAGAGGTGTCAAGGGAGAAGCTACAAGTTTCCCATAAGAGAGAAGACATTTTAATATGCAAATCTCTTCCTAAGAAGCTGTGATGTGGCCAAACACCCAAGGGACTATCTGGTTTGTCTACCAATTTTTTTTAGAAAACAAACACACAAAGGAAAAACCTTGCTCTGGATATATACATCTATTTACAGACTTAATACCAGCAAAGCTAGTGAGCAAGCAAGCACCCATCCCAAGGTCAGAGCCAGCCTGTTCATTTCTCCCTGCCTCTTCTTCCTGAAGTTTTCCTTATTCCCACATTTATAAGTTCCACTGAAGAAGAACAGAGCTGTCTCCTTCTGTGACTGAAATGCCAGAATAAGTCTTTGGTTCCTCAAAACCTAATAACCAATATGCTGGGATTGATTCCCTCCTCATCCTTCCTCAACAATACATTAAAGAGAGGTCACAGTGTGCACCAGCAGGACACACAAGAGTAAGGGGTGACTATTTGGAGTTTAACAAAACTGAGGGAGAAGGAAAAAGAAAGAGGAGGAGCTAGTCAAGATCTGATACAAGGATCTGTTGGGAACACCTGGACTCTCAACAGGAAACTGAACCCTAGCCTCAGAGGCACTTGAGTTAAGGGTTCTGAATTTAATCTTGATGAAGGCTGGACCTGGTATGCCAGAGGAGCCTACCCTCTCTAGACCCAAATCACAGACGGGAGGGTGTCTTAGTTTAAAAGACAAATGTCTCCCAAGGAAGGTGGGAACTTTCCTGGAATGGAAAAAAGACCAGTTCCTCCAAATTGTTATAACTTTGAAAATTACAGGTCTTCCAAACAAAAATGTGGGAAGAAGAATAACAGTTCTGTACTATAAAAATATATATAATAGAACAGAACAAACACCAACACAATGACAGGTGTTTCCTGAACACTAAGTTCTGTTGAACTGCAGAAAGGAAACTGCAAACAGTGTTGTTGGGTGAGTGCCATTTTGGGAAATAGTCTGTAGGGATCATCCTCAAAATTCCACATAGGCCTTTGCTCCTGCCCCAAGAATTTAAAGCAATAGGTCTAAAAAAAAGGAGATGATTAAGGGTGAATGAATGAATGAATGAATGAATGAATGAATGAATGAATGAATGAATGAATGAATGAACGAATGTATAATCAAGTTGCATCCCTAGCTAAAAAATACATACAGGTGTTGATTTGCTGTTGATTTGAAATGCTGTGACTGTGGTCTAATTGAGAGTTGGGGGTAAGATGTATTTTTGGCCACAAGAAGAAGTCTTATTCTTAAATGGCAATCACTCTGTTTGTGTCCATGAAAGGCTATGGATTTGCTGTAATGGAGCTATAGTATAGAAGGTCTAATCTACTCTACATATGCATTTTTAGGATTTATAATTTCTGAGGCTTCTCTTTGTGAACACTAGCTCATTTCCAGAAAACCAGAGATTGGAGCAGCTGCATCACAAACTAATAGTGGTAAGGGGATTGTCCTAATTAGATATTAGGTCCAAACCTTCTGAAATGCTTCAGATGACTAGGGGCAAAAATAATTTACTGCTGTGGTTGCATATGTGGCAAGGGAAGGCTGTTCTGGCAGTGGTGAACTCCTGCTGCCTCACTTGACTGCTTGGACTCTTGTGTTTAAGGACCTTGGCATCCACACAGGGTTACACTGAAAGGTTCCACCATGAAAGCAAGAGTTTGCTGAAAAGTATCTCTACCTTTAGCTATAGCATTTTAATTTTCTGCCCACATAGTGTAAATTAATTAACAGTCCCATATATGCCTTTTTTCAAACATCATTGTTGCTAAGCCATTAGCATTTTGTAGAATTTTGTTGGGGTATTGACATTCAAAGTAAGGCTTATGGTTATGCCTGTGAAACTCAAGGGTGTTTTGCCCAGCCCAGAGGCACCTGCTGGCTGGAGCAATCTGTGTACAAGCTTTGCTCACTCTTAAATTTCTTTTTTGGCTTAATTTAGACTGATGGTTCAAGTAATGGCCTTTTTCAGGAAGCCTTGAAAAGCTCTGTGAGCAATGACAGCAGAGGGGGAGAGAGCTCAGAGTAAAGATATGTAGTACAGAAAACCTAAGAGCAAAAAGTTACACAGCTCTGACTCTTTATAATGAAGAAAAAGTTAATTAAAATACTTGTAAGCCTAGAATGAGCAGTTTCAAAATTAATGACCTATTTTGCCGTAAAATGAGGAACATGAAGCAGTATTTTGCAAAGGCTGGAGAGCTGTGTAGGCATCTGCTTATTGGATATGTGGCAATCTTTTTTGAAAATAGAAGCCAAATTCCTCTAATACCTTCTTACATGAGAGAGCTTTCTGCCTGTTTTTATTTGTTGCTGCTGTTGGGCTGCCATTATTTTAATGCATCCTGCAGTGCAGGAGAAAAAAGGCTCAGATTTGTCAAGGTGGTGATGGCAAAGCCTAACGTGGCCATGCTGCAGCCTATTTGCGCTCCTTAATGCTTCAGAGGTTTCCACATGAAGTGAATCATGCCAGAATAATAATGCCACATCTTGCAATTCATTCTCATCAGTTCTAATGAAGATAAAGGGGCTTACTTTTGGAATCCATTTGTGCTTAACAAATTAAACATGCTGCTGAATAGTGCATGTGTACTGAATATTTGTCCATATAATGTTCTTTTAGGTGGCAAAGTCAACTAACCTCATTCCATATATTCTTATATTTTTCTTTCTGCCTTAAGAAGGCCTCACAGCTATACAGTTGGTTCTGATCTTGTTCCCTGCTTATTTGAAGTTATCGTTAATCATTTTACTCTTATTCTTGATGTTGCAGCATCACTTTGCTTTGAGAAAGTATTTTTGGAGTCTAGCAGCCAGAAGAAGTGAGTGAGAGGGAGCAGAGGATAGGCAAAAGCCTCTTAAGAAAATCTCCCTTATTCATCACAGAAGCAAAATCCATCAGCAATCAACAAGTCCCACCTGCAGGCATTTCTCCACCTCCTTCCTCAAGCTTCATTTCATGGCCCTGTATCTACTAATTGCTACCAGACTGCAGCAACCACTCGGGAGAATGTAAACTTCCCACCATGCCAGGGAAGTTGGCAGGATGCTTAGGTTTGTTATGAGGAGATGCTGTGGAGAAAATTAGGGATGACACCAACTTTGCCTCAAGAAATGCAAAGAAAAGCAAGCAATATCTGTTACAATAAACACCTTCATTCTGCAAACCACTGAAAAGAATAAGTTATATGAAAGGAGGTCAATTAACACTTTAACAAGGTTTGTTTCCACAATAAACTATCTCCAGCAAATAGCCAGGGAAGGATTCCAAATACTTGATTGTCTGGACCTGTGAGTATGGTTAAAACATAAAGCAGAAGTGGAGAAACCGATGGGCAACAACTTTTGAGCTGTGCTGGGAAATAGTATTTATTACTGCAATCTGGGCAGCAAGGCAGGCTGTACCAAGAGGACCATCCAGATATGTCCCCAGAGAAGCTGTGCAAAGGAATATGCACAGTTGCCATGATGTCATTCCCTGCTTGCTTTTTCCTACAACAGGGAATACATGGCTATAGGAAGTACAGGGCAATAACTCGGTTTTGGCACTAAGCACTGCCAATTATGTAACTCAACATGGATCTCTCTATGATAACTTTTGACTTCTAGATGCTCATTGACATAAAAAATGCTATTTTTTTTCCTTCTTTTTCTTTAAGGAAAAGGAGAGGCCCCTTACTCAGCTGTCTGTTAACTTGAAGGGTGACACAAATACCTCCTGGAAGACAGGAGAGAAAGAGGGAATCGTAGAATCTCCTGAGTTGGAAGGGTGATCAAGTCCAACTCCTGGCTCTGTGCAGGGAACAAGCCCAAAACTTCACCATAGGCCTGACAGTATTGTCCAAAACTTCTAAAAATCTCTCAGAGTTGGTGCTGTGAACAGTCCCATAGGGAGCCTCTTTCAGACACTTCTTGAGTGAAAAGCCTTTTCCTGATTTTTGAATCAAACATCACCTGACTCAGTTTCAGGCCATTTACTTGAGTCCCGTCGCTGGTACCCAGGAGGAAGAGTTCAGTGCCCCTCCTCTTCACCTTCTGTGAAAGCTGTAGACTGCAATGATGTCTCCTGTCAGCCTCCTCTAGGCTGAAGAAGTTAAGTGACCTCAGCTGCTCCTCATACAGCTTCTCTTCCAGACCTTTCACCACCCTTGTGCACTTCCTTTGGATGCTCAAAAGACTTGAACGGCTCAACTTTCTTTTTCTTTTGTTATGAAGGGCATATCCTATATTCTTGAAGACAAAACAGTATGTGCAAATGTAAAAAAGGAGAAATTAGAACACTGACTCCAGAAAATGCAGTTTTCCCCTCAGCTTCTGTCTTTTTCTTGTAGCTTTGTTGCTGAAGAAAGGTTAAGCACAGTACGTGGTAATAACAGTAACTCAAAACCTGGGACCAGGTGTTTCATCATCTGTTTGTTTGAAGTATTTCAAGGTTTGTTTTGGTCATGGACTCACAGCAGTCGATAAAAAAAAAAAAAAAGCCCTGATTGGGCTGGCAGAGACAAGGGGCAGAAAAGGAGGAGCAAGAAGAGAAAGGACAGGCAGGTGAGCAACAGGACCACAAGTGTCCCACAACTCGACTTCAAATATTGAAATGTATTCAAGGGTGCTGACTTACAGCAATTTACACTTGTTTATAGAGGATACCTTGAAACACCATCCATTAGCAGCATCTGCAATTAGGATACAGAGGTGGCCACTCTGGCACCACAGGCTGAATTTCAGAAAGAAAATCAACACACTATTGAACAAGAACAGATTTGTGTGGCCACAAAGGAGTCTTTACTGTGCTCTTTTCTTTTTTTTTCTTAATTACTCCATAAAATAATGAATCTCTTATTTCATTCACAGATATATCTTTTTATCCCCACTGTGAGGGCCCAAATTCATTAATCCCAACACCCTTTTCTGTCCTTGTGCTGCTTTGTGTTGTCATTACAATACTGCTGCCAATTTACTCTTTCAAATCCCAAAACTGTATGTCTTGAAAAAAACTGTCTTAACTGTCTGAGAGGAGACACAAGTCAGAGTCATCTGAGAAAAGTCTGTTAATCCCTTCTTTCTCCAGAGATAAGTCCACAGCAATTGAACTGCATTGCCACCTGCACTTCTCCCTTTGTTTTGATGCAGGGTTTACAGAAATACTGTCAATAATAACACAATTAGAACAGATGTTTGCTGCCAGATCCTTGGCTCTCCTGACAGCAGTTTGGCAGTGTGGTCACTGAAGGGCATCTCTAGAATCAGCTTTAACACATTCATAGTGGCATCTCCTGGAAGCTCTGGGACAGCTCAGGACAACTTTTCTAGGATGCTCTACAACTATCAACTCAGTAGAGATGTCTCTTTGAAGAGGAGCCACAGAAGATGAGTATTTGATGAGAATTTTATACTCTCCCATATTTTCACTTTAAAAAAATATCTTAAAACAGTATCAAATGTAATCGTTATAAATGTTAGAGAGGGAAGTTAGGAAAGAGAGAGCATCACAAAGACATTCTCTACAGGTAACCAAGCAGTGCACTGGCTGTATCTTGTGAAGAAGAAAAGTGTTTGAAATAAAAACCATTTCTGTATTTTGTGTAATACAGAGCAGGTGTTTGCACTGTGATTGGGCTAAAGAAAAAAAAAAAAAGGAAAATTTAAGTAAATTTGCAGGTGGATACAGCAGACTTTTTAGGAGCGAGGCTGCTATTCAAGGTCAGTGATAAATAACTCCTGTCTGTAAGATAACAGAGAAAATATGCAGGACTGGAGATAAAATTCAATTTTGTACAGAAGGTGACATATCAAGTCCATATGGGTATTATGAAATGATGGTAAGAATGAGGACTATGTTTGTCCATCACCCCTGGGGAGAAAAAGATTGGAGAAAAAATATCAAAGCCAAGATGTCTCTTTGTACTGTAAAAGCCTCCATTCTAGACCCTCTGCCATCTACGGGATATTCTTTGTTTTGGCAGAAGAGGACCAGGACTCATCATGGAAAAAATTTTCTTAAGTGATTAATCACTCCAGAGAGTCAGGTGTTCATCTACTGAATATGTGAGAGCCTGAAGGGGCAGGGAGGTCTTCAGGATGAGAGGAAGATTTATCACTTAAAGGCAAGCATTACCCTGAAGATGATGTAAGGACATGAGACATTAGCACAAGGAAATAAAAGGTTGAAATATATGTGAAAACAAAGGTTTTAGAAGGATTGGGAAGATCAAGAAGAGAAGACAAAGTGAAAAATGCAATTGTGGAGGAGATGATGAGGCATAAATGGCTGTGAGAGAATAGGAAGCTCCAGTGAGTGGATCAGATGATCATGAGAGAAAAGTAAAAACAGCCAAAACAAGTGATAAGAGGGCAGCTTAGATCCTCAAAGGACACCAGGCTATTCACTGGAGGATTGAGAGGCTTTGAAAAAAGGATACAGTCAGAAAAGTGTTGAAAAGGGCCAGAAAGGAGGTAGAGATGAAGTCAAAGGACAAAGAAAAATGACACACAGTATGATGCTGATGGAGACCAAAGGGAGATGTGTTTCATGTGGAGGGAATTGCCACCAAAGCAAGGAGTGGCAAATTTTAATATACCTATGTACAACTTAGATGGGGGAAAAGGGCAACGCCACAAGTCTTTGATTTACTCTCTTCTGGTCCTCTGTTTTCCCAAGCAGCCATGACACATTATCCAGGAGGCTTGACATTGCTGCGCTCTTTATGGCCATTGCAATGAAAAACTGCTGGAGTTTTCAAAAAGCTGTCCTACTATCATCCTGCAATGAGACATTTTAAAAGTGTTGATTTTCTGTCTGCTAATTTTATCCAGGCTTAATTAAAAGCAACCAGAGAGAGCAAGAGACTCAGAGAGAAGATGAGAGGGAGGAAAAATAAAATTATTTGGCTTCACATTCCAGGGACCCAAGCACAATTTGGCAACTAACTGAGGCTCACGAGAGATATTTTTAATTTTTTTTTCTTTCTAAATTATAGGTACTGAGTTTATAATTATAGAGATTCAGATCCTTGGCATTGTCATTTCCAGCAAGTCTCATTACATGTCTTGCAGCAAGTACATGGCTGTTAATACTAATTCCATAATGACAGTGGAGTAGTGAAGTCAAATTTAATAGTTCCTCAGTTAATCATTAAAATTAGCCTATCTCTGTGGATACTGGATCTTCTAATATTTCCATGCAATGCCATTTTGGGTAATAAATGAGATGTCAAAAGGGGATTTTTAATGTGTTATCACCCCATGGAGGCCAATAAGGCTACCTCAGTCCTGGCTCAGAAATGTTGGAGTGGGCGGGCTGTGCAAGCCAATTTCTTTCTGTGATACTTCGCTGGGCAAAATCTATTTTGACATATCCATGAGATACTGAAAGGTCAAAGATGGTGAAGCAAATACAAGATAGCCAGAGCATGTGGCATGTGTTTCAGTTTAGAGACAAATTTAGGAGAAAAATGGTCTGGAATGAGTGTTTTCTCTAAAGAGAAGGGCTTCAGTAAACCCCTTTTTCTGCCAATGAAAGAAATTAATACCAGTGTGTGAAAGTGAAAAAATCCTAACTGTTTTTTAACAAAACAAGGTGCCTGCACAGCACAGAAAAAAATGGTTGAATAAATGCTAGATATTGAACTCTCAGAACCTGACCCTCCCTCCCCTACCTGCAGCAGAACAAAAAACTAAAAATGCCCAAGGAAGAAAACCTACTGGCTGCTGCATGGCAGGGAAGGCAAAATGATGAACTTCCCTTTGTCTCAGGAAAGGGAAAAAGGAGTTCATGCAGTGACTCAGGCAAAACAGATGGGAACCTCTTGAACCTCTGGCATTGGACAGCGGACAAAGTTGGTGGATTTTGGTGTCCTTTCTCTTGTTGGTTCAGCTTTTCTCAAGGTCTTGGCCTGGCCAGAGCAGCCCCTCTGCTGGTCTCCTGCAGGTCCTGATCAACCCTCTCAATAATTGTCTGATTTTGGACCAAAATCAAGCCAAACAGTTGAAGAGAAAAAAAACAGAAGCCACTGAAAGGATTGGCTGTGCAGCCTCCAAGCCAGGGAAAGGAAAAAAGGAACCTTCTTGCTAAAGTTAGGAAAAAACCTAACTAAGCGAAGCAACAATTAATCATCTGGTCAGCTCTTTGTCAGTCTTTGAACAAAGCCTGTGCTGGGGCGGCTCCCAGGCTCTGCCTCTCTGCCAGAGCCACCTCAAAGCTGCAGCTGCCATAAAGCAGGTGATTAGGGAATAGTGTATCATCATAAAATCACCCCAAGACACCATGCTAATAACTATGAGGTAGGGAGGAGGAAAAGGAGGGCCTCACAATGGTCAGGTTGAGCTGCACTGTGGGGAGCTCCACCAGGCATAGATTCTTGTAAATTCTTTCTGGCTTCAGTCAGATTTTTTTTCAATTTTTTTTTTTTTAGTATTATTATTCAATATTTTTTATTTTCTTATTCTTGAATTGAATGGTTTTCCCTACAAGATTAAATGCTTTGGCATGACTTGAAGCCACCTCAGAACCTGGGCAGGGACATTTGGAATGGTTCAGTAAAGTGAAACGATCTTATCAGCTTAATGAGGGAATTCTTGCTCATGCAGGCTTTCACCAAAAAAGAAACTGAAAATAGGTATTTTATCATTGAAGAAACTGGATGGGCAACAATAAAAATGAAAATTTTGCTCTTCTTTACAAGTAGATGACTGGTGGGAGATTACAGATTTTAAAAAATAATCACCATCATCTCTTCTCAAATGTTGATTCTTATAAGCTGCAGACAAGTTTTCTTGAATAACGGGCTCAAAATCTTTGCTGCTTTCTAGAAGAAAATGACTGTTCATTTAATAAGTACTCTGCCTTTTAGGTTGGTTGCTTCCATATAAGTTCCTGAATTTAATACCATTGCCTTGATATGGAATAATGAAGGAAGGGACAGAGAAAAGACAGAGTGATCTTAATGTGGGAAGAGATGGGATGCAGTTGAGCTTAAAGCATACAATAAACTGGAACCCAGGCAGTGTGCTACCAGGGCTGCTGGAGAGGTGAGCAGAGGAAGGTAGTGTCAGGAAAGACCCAGGCAAATTAGCAGCTGGCAAATATGAGAGGTTCCTGGAAATGAAGAATAAGGAGATTGTATATCCCATGACTCCAAAAATCCAGGGATCTCCTACAGCATGTCCAGCTCCAGATGTCTGATATTGGGATTGTTCTGCCTTCAGTCAGAGGTTTCTCCTCTGGACTTTGAAGCTGATCATCTGTTGACTAAATTGCATATCCTCAGACACCTTGACCCCATAACAAAATCTGGAAGAAAACATTTGTCATTGTTCAGTGTATATTGGATTATATGCTTGTCTCTGAAGGATCCGTATCAATTCAGGCCATCCAAATGGTCTGTGTTGTTGAATCTGGTGTCCTTTGCACAGAAGATATTAGGAGAGATAAAATTCAATTAATATAATTGATCCAAATTGGAACTCCAAATAATTTTTTAATGCTTTGACAGAAATTTCTGTAGGAGCAGATGAATCAGTTTCTAGTCTGAGGATGAATATCTTTGTAATGAGATATGTGGTGATGCCTTTGGGGTTGAGAGAAAATGCTCTTACTCAAAGCTCTCATTGGGTAAGGCTCCACAAGGCTTTGACCTCAAACAATAATTAAGGGTGTTTTCTTTTGTGGCAAATTTCTATATCTTGTTCAAAACTGGGCAGTTAAGGGAAGGAATAGAAATGATGTGGGAATGTCTCAGACTACAAAATACAGACAATATTTTAAATACAAACTTCTTGCTCTGTCATATTTTTATTTGAAGATTTGCTTTTTCAACATTCAATTATTCTTTAAATCATTTCAGGTTGTCTTGTTTCAGCACACCAATAACTATACATTTTTTTAAATTAAAATCTAGGAGAGCTTTCTAGGAACATAAAAGTTTTCTGGAACTTGACATTTTCAAGAAGTTTTCTCAGGGACTTTGTTCAGAAGAAAAGAAGTGCAAGTAAGTCTGTCAGGTGCTTTAAGATGCTCTGAATTAGTTCTGTCTTGCAGGACAGCTTCCAGCACATCTCAAGTTTGATGATAATTTCTGTTCTGTGTGGTCAGTGCATCTAAAATCTTTCTTCCAAAATAAGCAAATGTATCCTTTTTGTTTTTTTCCCTGTAGGTTTTCTTGAATGCATGTAGCTTGGATCTTGCTCTTTATTAGCATCACAGGCCTGTGGAGCCTTCAGTCCACACTTCTCCAGCCCCTTGCCCCTGCTAGAGCCCCCCAAGGACACTGTAGGGAGGAGTGTTGTTGGGGAGTGGCATTTCGTCATTTGGCTTTGTCCCTTCCAGTTCTGCTACATGCTCACACATCAATTTTGAGGACAAACTTTGGCTGAAAACAAAGCTGAAAATTTAGAGGAAGCTGAAAAAGCATCCAATTCACACCAGAGGGAAACTCTGCAATTAGTTTTGTTCAAAAAGGCATCCAATCAGCTGTCTACATATGGTATAAGTGTTTGGGAAGTTGATAACCTGACAACCAGAATAATTCTGTTCTCATCCAAGCTAGTGGGAAAAAGATTGGCCCATCTGTGAACAAATGCCATGGTCTGGGGGCTCTTCTCTTCCTATTCTCTTTTCTTTGATTGTTTCTTTTCTTCCTCTCCTTCACTGCCATTTTTTAAAATGCCTAACAGCCTTTCTGTAACAGAGTGCAGAAAGTATGACTGGATTTAAAGCATTTCTACTACCTGCTTCTGACTGATTTTTTATATTTAATAATTCACTGGAAATGTGACTCTTATCCCATCCTCCCCCCTAAAAACAAAAAAGAAATCCACTCTTCAGTTTCCAGCTTTTAATGAATGGGAGATAATATACCATACTCCAAGCAAAATATTTACTTCTTCTCCATATACTTAATTAGTTTTTCTCTTTATTGTCCAGGACTACCAAAAAATTACTTCAAGCTTCTCACCAAAGTCTGCAACTAAGAAAATAATTTTTTTATTCACTAAGTTAAATCATAACATGCTGCTCATCTTTCTAGACTTCAGGTCTGGTGTATTGCTGGTGCATTATAACTTGTGATTAATAAGACTGAGAAGTCTTGGGAAATTAGCTAGAAAAGTTGCAAATGCTACATTTCTGGAAATGTTGACTGGAGGGAGCTTCGAGCATGTTGATTCAGGGAGTTTCCATCTCTAGTGGAAGGTATGGCAGGGGGTTTGGAAATGGGCAGTCTTTAAAATTCCTTCCAGCCCAAATCATTCTATGACTCTCTGAATGGTTGCAAATGTTAAATTATTTCTTGCCAGAAGTGCCAGACAGGAAAAGTGCTGGGGTTTTCTTTGCTATTACCTACCCACATTTTCAGAATAAGGAGTTAATACCTTTCCCACCAAATTAGAGCAACTGGCCTAAAAGGGTAAACAGAGAGTGTCTCACTTTTTATTTTCTTTCCTATCTGATGATTGCAGTGCTGAGACAGGTTGAAAGGAAGCACTTTTTCTCCAGCAGCATGGATACTAAATGTCTCCTGAGAGGTGATAGCTGCTGTTTCTCTTTCAGACCACAGACTCAGATGATTTGAGAACTGTGACTGTGCATCACCTCTTTGACCCTCATGCTGGGTAAAAGGTGTTTTCCCATCAAATCCTGTGTGACCTCCCCTAGCCTATGCCCAAAGTACACTGTGACCTACCTTCCCATTTAAACTTGAGCTACAAGGGAAAGGGTACATGTGTGCTAGTTCTTAATGCCCAGTAGATATTTTTTAAGTAATGGAGATTTGGGGAGGAAGGGGGAAATCAGTTACATGGAAAACCCTGGGCTTATTTGCCCTGTTTTTTCCTCATTCCAGGGCAGAAGTATGTCTGTCTGGAGAAATATCATGAGTGTGTGTTTTAAGCTCTCCAGGAAATAAGCCCCAATGGATTGAAATACAAATTCACTTGATTAAGGGCTGATTTAAAAATTTTCTTAAAAGCAGATTAAAAATTAAACAAATCCCTTTTTGAGAGCTGATCCACTGCTTACAAATTCCCTTCCAATATTTAAAAATGCTTTTAAGTGCCAGTCAAGCATCCATAGAGACCAGCAGTCATACTTTGGTTTAGTCACCACATTTCTGGCTGATATAGCATTGAGTATATTGCATATTCCCCAAAATAAGAATACACTGCACATCCCCCAAAATAAAAGGAATGAGAAGGATGGGAATAGAGATGTGGTGTTAAAAGACTAGGATGATGGGTTTTGAAATCTCTGTGGTCTCTGGGTGTTTGAACAGGATGTGAAGTTGTCGATAGCAACCAGGAAAGATTGGCTATGTTTGATGCTTCACTTTTGGCTCAATATCTAAAATGGAGAGACTGGTTGGTTTCAGAGCATGTTGTAATCAATATGGCGTATTTGATGAATATTGCAGCCCTAATTAGCCATGACTCGGTTGTTTAGTGCTTCAAATGAGGAAAATGATCATGTCAACTCTCTAATTTCATAAGAAGAGAATTATTGCCTTGTTTTCTGGTATTTGTTTTGATTTATGCATATGCATCTTTATTTCTATGCTTGTGTATGCTCTTTGCTTGAGTGAATATGTGTTTTTGCAAGCTCATGTTAAGCAGAATTTGTCTCTGAGCCAAAATTGACAGAAAGAGCTTAATTTTCAGCAAGAAACTTATATATGTTGGGAGGGTGGTGTTTGTTTGTTTGTTTGTTTGTTTTTCTTGCAGGGTTTTAAGAGGACAACAGAATACTTGGCACAGAGCATGGTCATCATACCCCAGTGGCAGGGAGTACTGCTGTTAGCTTGCTTTCAGTACCATCTTTGCTGGAGTCTGTGCAGCCTCCAGCACTCACACTGTCACCATCCACAGCTGCACAGACAAATGTCTCAAAGCCCAAACTAACCATTACTTAGGACTTTGTACGTGCTGCATATTTTAATGCCACTATAAAGTGCCCTACAGCAATGTGATTGATGAGCACATGCCTCATGCCCTGAGTGGTGTTGTCACTCCTGAGGTTGCTAGACGAGCAGGGGGTGTCTTGTGGCCTCTCCAATTAGCTGACCCTCCAGCACACACCAAGCATGCCCCAAGGAGATCTGTGCCCACTAAAGATATTAACTCTCCCTGCAGGGAGGTACGCTAATGAAATAGCATGCAGGACTGAAATACAACCTGTCAAAATGGGTGCTATCAGGGCTAGGGGCAGAGTTAGATGTCCCAAATCAGAACATTCACAAATTTCAATTGCTAAACCCCAAACAATGTGAATTGAATCCAGAATTAGAAGATCACAATATCTCCTACCCTCCCAGTTGGACACCAACAATGCTGGGTCCTTCCTAAGTATCATTCATGTTTAGAGATGCCTTTGTCAGAGAAAGGAGTAGACCTGCCTCTACTGTAGAGTTCACAGAGAGGAGAGTGAGTTCCAGCTCAGAGGATTAACCAAGGCCATGTGCCATGGCACCTACTCAAGTCATCCTCTACCTTGTGGGAGTATGAGCCTGTCTTGCAGAGCTGAGACTGGAGAGGGTGTAGATGCCTGAGGGGAGCTTTGCTTGCACTGTGAGATGAAGGTGCCTTAAGACTCATTCTGGATGGACTCACACATCTATGTGGATAACCCTCTGGGTCCTACTCCACCAGATGTACTGGGATACAGAGGGTCCTGGAGTGGCCAATGGTCACCTCACTCAGGTTCAAAGATGGGTATGGCTTTGCCTTGCATGATGCCAGTAGCATTTGTAGAGACACTGTAAGAGACCAACTCAAGAATGGACCCAGGGAGATATACAAAGATAAATGGGCCCTTAATCCTTGGCCTTGTCCATTCTTCTAGTCTTTAAAAACATTGCACAGGAGGTTAATCTGCCTCAAATGTCTCCAGCAGCAACCTGATCATGCTGAGATACCCTGTCTTGTAGCATATTTTGTCTCAGGTTTTTTTTTCTGTCACAAAGTTATTTATATTTGGTGCTTGGCAATTAGTTGCCAATGAGTTAAAATATATACAAACCTAATGCAGTCCTATGCTCCCCTTGCAGTGGATGCTTTGAAAACTTGCAATAAGTTTTCATCTTATTGAAAATGTCAAGTTCCAGAAATTTTTTATATTCCTAGAAAGCTCTCCTAGACAAAACACACCCTAGTGTGTTTGTTTAGCTGTCCGCTGGCAATGTCCCCTCTTCCTCTCCCCCTCTCTCTCCTTCACTGAGTTCCAACCCCTTTGCCATAGGCAGGGACACCTTCCACCAGCACAGGTTGTTCAAAGACCTATCTAAACTTTCCTCTTGAGATCTTTCTGATTTCTGCAGATTTGAGAAGAATTAAACTATCTGAATTGCCTAGTAGTTTTATTTGCATGTACTGATTCCTGGAGAGGCAGGAAATTTATATTTGAATGATGCATTGGCATACCATTAGCTCTGATTGATATGGCACCTTTTAAATGCATGCTGTCATCTTGGACTTAATTAGAGATGACTTAGTTATTTTGTTGAGCATTTCATGTCAGGATGGGTCCCTGATGAGCTTTTGAGCTTTCTGCAAGGGAGAACATGGAGAAAGTGGTTCTGTTTTGTCTGTAGATATATAAAAGCGACAGAAATTTGGAAAGGAGGATGTCACTGAGGCAAAAGAGCAGAGAAGGATTGAGAGGGGTATGAAACCACAGCCTCCATAGTACTGTTGGTTAGCAGGGTAACCACAAAACAGACCTCTGTCTGATTTGTCATGGCAAACAGCTCTAAAAGAAGAAGGGGTGTTTTTCAAAGAACAAAAATTTATTTGACCCACTTTGTTTAGTGGGGAAAAAAAATAAAGGTAAGATGCCCATAGAGTTATTAATTTCCTCTTCATCTCTTTGACAGCATTTGTGAATTTTCCGTTTCCTCATCCTTGTGATTTGAGGGTTATTTTGGGAAAATAAGTATTTGAGTCTAGGAGCTGCATCCTAACATAGAGCTGGGCACCAGGATAGATACCCCCAGCTCTCTGAAGCATCATGGTCCCTGAGCCAGAGGACCGGGGACCTTGGGACTACTATTCACTCTGTAAGCAAGAGACTGAGTTCCCCATACACCCCCAGTCTGGCACAGGCTGGCTCCCACCTACAAAGACCTTTCCAGGCACTGGAATCCCCTATTTTGAGGATTTTCCCAATGTGAAAAGAGGAAAGACTGGGTCCGAGCCCAGTGCCCAGGTTCAAGCATGGGCCACGTCCAAAGTGTCACTTGATCCAGCTGGGGTTTAATTCCTGTACAACTTAGCAGTGTTAGTCACAGATTCCCCAGCTGTGCAAAGACAAAACATAGCTGAGTACTACTGAGGCATAATTTAAAATTTTTTACTGTGTAAATTAATTTCACACATAAACACTGGCACAGTGCACTGGCGTGCAGGCCTTGTAAGCTCAGTAAATGCCTGCATGTTCTCTGGCTTTCTCCAGTTTGAAAATGTTTCCCTTCCCTTCCAGAAACACCAAAGCACACAAATGTGTTTTATTACCCCGAGGCAAGGACATAAATCATCCAGCACAGAAAAAGCACATCCAGCATTAGGCAGGAAGGATGCAGCATGGGAGTCTGTGGAGCACACAGCTCCTGGGGGCAGTGGTGTGAAGTGCTATCATGCCCATGGCATTGCTGGCATTTCTGAGGCATGTTTCCTGTTTTCATTGCAAATAGCTAAAGGTGTCCCTACATCCCCATTAATTATATACAAATGAGTGTTCTCTGCAGCATGGCCATATTTATTGTTAAAATTTGTTTGTGCCATTAGCCTTCATGTATTTTCTTCCTCATGGCATGTTTCTCTGCTAGTGTTGCGTGGGCAGTTTTTCTTCCTGGACCACGTGTCACAGGGAAAGGTCCAATTTTGATAGATATTGGACTAAAAACTTCTTAGAAATCAGCTGCAGAACATATTTTTTTCCCTCTGCAAATCTAATGTCATGCCAGGGAGAGAAATAGTCTCCAAATGCACCCTGGTTTGTACTGTATAATGTCAATTTAATATTGATTTGACTCCCAGGGGCTGTTTCCTGAATGCAGGGACATGTGATGATACAGACGCTCCAGTGGAGTTACTCTGACCCCTCTACATCTTTCTCATGTTCTGTGCCAAAAAAATGTATTGTAGTAGGAGGATTCCCCATCACTTAATGGAGTTAGAGAATTGGCTAAGGTGATTTATGTAAATAAAAGAAAATACAATGGCACAAAGCAAAGTAAAATAAATAAAATAGTGGATGCAGAGGGTGAGCCTGGACAAGGGGGTGAGTGTTGAACTGAAGATGTGCAGGTTCACAGGTCAGGAATGAGCCCCTACATGGCCACCACTGCAAAGAGAGGTAGGAAATGAGGGACTGATGCATGGTGAGGAACAAGTTGTTTGACAAATTACTAATTTAAATTAGTAAATTAAATTAGGTTCTGTAGGAGAATAGTTTGTAAGGATAGTACAGAAGGCAGTTTTCCTCAATGAATTACAGCCGTACTGATTACCAAGGAGTGGACACAGCCATGCCTGCCCAGTGAGGATGGAGGTTTTAAAAGAGTGGGTTTGCTGGCTGAGAGTTGGTTGTAGTTTAAGTTGGAGTATCAGAGTCTGCTGCAGTTTGGGATGAGTCTGCTGGCTGTGCTGTGAGATGGAAGGGACAAGTGGTTGTGCAGGGGACAGACAAGATAAGATGCTGTGTGAAGGACAGATAGGGTTAGATGTCTGGGTAAGGGACAGCTTGGGGTTAGCCAGTCATGCAGAAGGAAGAAGGAAACTTGCAGAGAGAAGAAGTGTTGTGTGGAGTTGCCGGAGAAGTTTACTGAGAGAAGTTTTTAATAAAGGACTGGTGATGGTGCCAGTCATGTCCGTCTCGATGTAATTACTACAAGGTTCACTTCCTAAAGAACCCAAGTTCTCCATGTGTTCCGTCCTCTGAAGTCCTCCCCCCTTGGCAGCAAAATCTGATTCTAAGGATGATTTTTATGGATGCCTGTCTTGGCTGCTGCAGCCCATGTCCTGGGGGGGAAGCTGAGGATGTTTAGATGGATGTTTAGAGGATGTGGAAGCTGGTGTTAATCGAGGGGATGTGTCTGGGCTGGAGGCAATGTGTTTATTTTGAGCCTAGGAAACCATGTAGGAGAAGGAGGCTGGAGGGACAGTCAGGAATGCTGTGAGAATGTGATGTCTGTCCTCGGGAGGAGAATGCCTTCCTGTCACCCTGCCAGTCATGGCTCCCCTGCCCATTACAGGGTGGGTTAAGTAAGCAGCAGAAGGACTCTGACAGAGATCAGAATCTGGAGATTTGTTTTCAATATACCTTTCTTTCAAAATCTCCCTTTATGCTCAGCCACTCAAAGAAAGCCATAATTATTTTTGTATCTATTTTCCCTTTCCTCTGGAAATGCACTTGGTTTGCAAGTCTCAGGAGCTGAGAGCAGACAGATGGGAGAGCTGACCACAACAGAACCAAGGCATATTCTGGAGCCTATGTCATCATGCTCAGGATATAAAATGGGCTAAAAAAGGGGAGAGTTTGGAGTTATGAAATTGGTCTTCTTAAGCATTATTATATGTAATGAATCCCTTCTTTTCTGGGGATTGCTGGCCACCTGCCTACTCATGTGAAGTGGTGAACAAATTCCTTATTTTTCTTTGCTTGTGTGCATGATTTTTACTTCCCTTATTAAGGTGTTTTTATCTCAATCCACAATTTTTTGACTTTTACCCTTCCAATCTTCTCCCCATAGTGCTGGTGGGGGAGTGAGGGATTGACTGCAGGTGGCCTGGTGACTGGCATTAAACATCTTGTAAAAGTGCCTGCCCAGCACCTAGGGCAGTTTAGCCAAGAGAACTGTATGGTGTGACCTTCACCTGTAGGGAATATGTTAAAGCCAGGACATGAGTGCTTCCCCCTATTTATGCTCTGCTTCTTGTGGCAATGAGGGGCAGCAGCAGTGACCAGAGAATACATGGTGCCCTAGGGGAAAAGGAGGCTAAAGACCAATTTCACTTTTCTTGCTAACTATTTATGCTTCTTTTTTCATTTATTCCTGCCTTTTTATTTTTTTATTATTTTTATTTTATACCCAGCACAATATCTGCTAAATCCAAAAGTTGACTGTAATTTCCAGCCATTCTTTTTGTTTCTATCATTTGTATTTGCTTGTCATTCTCTTCTCATGCTTGCAGCCTGTGAGATGTCTTACCCCAAATGAGAAAGAAGATATTTTTAAGTCATGCTTCCTTACCAACAATGATGAATGTGGCCCAAGGTGCAGATGAAAACAAATGAGGAGGTGCTAAATGCAACAACAAAAAATGCATCCTCTGGACAGGCAACTGAGCCTGTGGCACTGACTGCTCTGCAGAAGCAGTGAAGAAAACAATTTAACAAGATTCAAGATGCCTTCAAATTTTGGTTATTTATGCAGAGATGAGGCATATTAGGAATAGTCATACACTATATGCTTGTTTGGCTTTTTCTGTGTAAGAAGTGTGAGAGAGAAGAAACATCTTCTGCCTGAGATCCTGCTCTTGTCTCCCTTGTGTTCTTCCTTCCCATCACTGCCTCTCTGGATGCAGGCATCTCAGTCTCCTCCTTTACCAGGCCCAGAGTTGATGTGTACAATGATGTAATTTTATCCAGGTTTTGGGACTGCTCTTTTTTGCTTCTCTCCCCTTAGCTCTGCTGTGTCGAGGCACATGTGAAGGCTGAGGGAGTGATGCTGGCCTGGGTCACTAGAACTGGTGCTCACTGGTGTCCCGTGCTGTGTATGCTGCTTTCCCAGCTCTGTCCCCCCTTGTTTAACATTAGGGCTGCCAATCCCTGCATCTCTTTGTGCTTTCTGTAGTCTTGCATCAAGATGTACCTTTCACAGCTGCCAAGGACGCCTCCTGCTTGTGCTTGGCCTGTTCATAGCAAGGGTGTCCTTGGGTGGTTTGTTCAATGACACTTCTTCAGCCATCTTTGTTTATGGCTTACTAGGACCAAGGGCTGCTCCTGACCCCTCTTAAGTTTCCTGGATTTTTTTCATGCCCTACATTATAGATGGGTTGTAAAGGTAGAACAAAGTAAATCAAATAATACAATTGGGTATTTTTTTTATATGAGGTGCTGCACCTTAACTGAAACAAGTGGTTTGTTTAAGGTTGGTTTTAGTTTAAGATGACAGGAGGCGGTGAGTGTTGGGTTGTGTTGACCGAGAGTCTGCAAGATAGGCTTTTCTTTTCATATTTTCTTATATTTTCATATTTTATTCATATCCTCTTGAACAAGAGGCAGACTACCAGAGGCTCAGGCTCATAATGAGGGTCAGAGGATCATGGAAACCCAGCATCACAGAGGCAGCCCAGGATTTGCAGATGTCTTTGGGACCTCATCTCTTCCAAGCAGGTCCCTGGGGAAAGGGGGCTTAAGAGAGATGTGTGCTATATAGAAGTACTGGACAAAGCAGGCATTTGCTGCCTACAACCCCTTCCTAACTCCCATTATTTGTCTATATTGTATTTATTTATATTATTCTCTTATATTCCTTTTACTCATTTTTGGGAAGGACAAAGCCTGAAAGCATAACCCATCTTTAAATCTTCTTTTCCTCAGGGTTCAGCAATGTAAGTCAGAGTTTCAGCAGAAGTAGTTTAAAACATGCTGTCTCCCTTGCTTGTCATACAAGGCCAGTCATTGCAGGGAAGGTCTAGCAAGTTGTCTCCACCAGCACAAAAAATGGCTCATGAACTGGGTAATTCTGCTAAAGCAAAGGAGGCAGTGCTTTATCTCAGTCCTCTCCATCCACAGCAAAGCTAAAACAGCAGGAGGCATTTTCATTGGTCACAGCTCCACATCTCTTTTTTTGGCTAAATAAAAGTGGTGTTGTTGCTGTTTTTGTTTTCTTGCTAGTGTGTTTGGTTTTTTTTCCCCATTCTTCTTTGGGGTCACACTGCTGGGGTTGCCATGTGCTCTCCACAGCTGGAGCAAAGTCTGTCTGCCACTGCCTCCCATTCCCAAGCACAGTGGTATATCCCCATCTCCCTCTCTCTACAATTCTCCAGCATCCTGCTGAAATGTTGGCCTGAACTTTGGACAATGGCTGTTCTTTCAGAGCCCTTGGCTATGAGATAGAATTAGCGGCTGGCTAGCTCAAGCTCCAGAGCTGCTGTGGTGCTCACTGGGCTAAAAAATTTTTAGTTTACCCCACATCCAACTGTATATTAATATAGTCAAGCAGAATAAAAACAAACCAAAACATGATCCAGGGGTCCCTTTGTGTCAGGAAAAGAAACAGGTATGCAGGTCTGCCAGAATGTTTCCTCTGTATCACGAGTTTTGTCAGCCTTCCACTGACAAAGGGTAAAAGCAAGGGGACTATAGCCTTTATTTTTTTTTTCCTGAAATGAAATTCTACTTTTTTGTCTTTTACAGTTTTTACTTGGCTTGACTGGAAACAGCAACAAAACAACACTCAGAAGTGCTTTTTGTTAACATGATTTTTAAAACTTCCATTTCTGTTTTCAGCTCATGGCAGAAATCAACTTCACCACAGAGTCCTGTTTGTTCTCTGACTCCTGCTCTTATGTCAATATTGTTCTGATAAAAGTTCCTCAAGAACATCTAGTGTACATTATTACATATTCTATGCTATACATGAGGATTACATATATAGCTATCCTGGAAATGTCTTTGGGATATCATAGATCCTACATAAGACATTTTATAGAAAATTTTGTATGGTTTTTTAAGCAGATATACTGCCAAAAAATTTACAATGACATAATACATGGGCAATAGATAAATACAAGATATAAAGTACAGTCTATAATAAAACTTATCTAAATACTGTATCATGCATCATATACTATAAACATATAATGTGTTTACAGTAAATACTATGGGTAGTGTAATATCCATTATAGTTCATTCTGCTAAGAAGAGATTTATTATGTTTCATTATGTAATGCATAGTATCTTGCTAATGACATATACTAGACAAACAATGTAGTATGATATAATTCCTATATGGTATGACAAAAATATATGATATAAAGGAGTAGTATACAAAGAAAATAGCATAGGGATTACATATTACATAATATAGAGTGTTCTGTTGTGTGCAGTTATATCCCAAGTTATATTCGTCTTATATAAAATACCACTAGTATATGTAGTTACATATACATTGAATAATACATTGAATATTAAATATGATATAGTTTATATGTGGTCTAAACCACAGTATTTGTAGTAGACTTCTGGTATATATTATCTCCATGGTAGATGATATCTGGATGGTTTAGTTTACGTAATGCAAAATGCTTTGCAAATATTGACTTTATGTTACAGCTTTTACCTGTGTTTAGGGATTACATAAACCCAAGTTTGATCTAATGCATTTTCTATAGAGCACACATTTTATCTAATTAAATTAGGTGCAGTACACATACTGTGTATAATAATATACACTATAAGGTCCAAAATGCATTAACTACACATCATCTGCTATGCATAGTTTATAGTAAATACAGAATATATATTGCATAAAAATTGCTTTGACTGGGGGAAAGAGGTAAACAATGTCTCCTCAGCACCTGGTCTCTCATTTTGCTTTTCTGCAGAAAAAAATAAACACACCCTGCTCTGGTATGGGGGTGCTGTGAAGGGCATACCAGGCAGAGAAGGGATTTGTAATTTCATGATGCCTATTTGTGTGCTTCTGGATTTGTGGGTCTCTGCTGCTTGTGATTTGATCTCTCATCCTCTGCTTCTACTTTTATTTCAAAACAATTTCCTGACTTGCTGTTGTGATATAGTTTAAAAATATATTAAAATCTTATAATTTAGGCATACATTTCCCATCCAAAAGGACACTTTTACCAAGCAGGTGGTTGGAAACTGGTGTGAAATAGGTAGGACTTTTAAGTACAGGGCAAAATCCAAAGAGGCTCCCTGGCCTCTGCAACAGCTGGTGGCAGCACTGCTACCCAGACTTGCACTGAAAATTATTTATAAAAGCTTGTTCCATTTTTTCCTGGGGAAAACCAGGAAGATCTTGGTGACAAATGGCAACCACGTTTTCCAACATCAACCAAGTGCATGGACTTGCTGTTCTCCCAAGGAGCGGATGATGCTCAACAGGGTTAAACTGGTGGAAAATTTCACCTGTGTAATGCAAATAGACGTTGCCCCCAAACCATGAGCCCTGAGTCGCCACCAGATGGAGCAGCCTCCCCAAGTGTACTATTTTCATGAGGAATCTTTTAGGGTTTTTTTTTTTTTTGTTTTTTTTTGT